>VWYK01113943.1:0-17722 GCA_013399775.1 Semnornis frantzii | reverse complement strand
GCTAAAACTTCACAATGTATATTGGGTCTTTGTACATTTTGCCTGACTTACCTTAAATTTAAAATATTTTTTGCTATATAACCTTAACAGTTATTAAGCAGTGTTTTCTTTTTGAGTACGTACTGTTTCTGGATATCAAGATGTTAAATATATTTCTTGCTATTGTGCTATGACAAGAGACTTAACTTATCTTGCTGTGTCTTCCAATGTACACGCTGTATATAAGGATAAATGTGATGCTGCTGGAGACCAGATTAAGTGGAACTAGACTAGTGTATTGTATTTAGTCTGTATTGATCATGGATGCTCTCCTTAATAGCCATATGCAATAAAATACATTATTTATGAAAGGAGTAAAGTATTTGTGTGTCTGTCTTCTCTAGGAGTAGTGTGGTTTTCTATTTGCTTGCATAAAATCAGTTTATTCTGTCTGTTAGATAGAATCATAGAATGGTAAGGTGGGAAGGGACCTCAAGGATCATCTAGTTCCAACCCCCTGCCATAGGCAGGGACACCTCCCACTAGTACAGGTTACTCAAGACCTTGTCCAATCTGGCCTTGAACACCTCCAGGGAGGGAGCATCTACAACCTCCCTGGAATCTCACTGCTTTGCATGTACTTATCTGCTTTCCTTTTAACACATATGACATTTGTGAAAAATCATGAAATAAGTTTAAAATCTTGTTTAAGAATAAAAAGACCAGTATTTTAAAGGTGAAGTTCATATATTCAAGGAAATAGCTAGGAGCAGAACTTGGTCTTAAGTTTTAATTCCTATTTTAAAAGTGAGTGAAGGATCGTGAGAGTTCTTCTGACAGCATACTTTGTGAGAACTGACATACCCTGTACATGTCCTGTAGTCGCATACACTGGTACAAGATGAACAAGAGCCTAATGCATCCAGTGGTAGGAGTGCAGGGGCTCCTGGGTGCAGTCATACACAGCATAGGGTCACTGTAGCCTCATCTTCTCCTGGTCAGTAGGAACATCATTTACAGTTGCATAAGTGATCCTGTTCCACTGTTCTTTGTACCAAGATAAATGACCCATGTGAATGTCATTGACTTATGATAGGGACTGTGGTGATGATGGGCAGGAGATAAAAACAGTAGATTGGTAAAAAGCTTGGTGTTTATTTTGTAGCAGAATCTTGCTGAGATCTCCTTTGCTTAAGTCAGAATGTCTGGTGGATCCCATGCAAGTCCTGCTGCTGCAGGAGGAGACGTGATGTCTCTGTGAATCACATTTAAAGTCATTTGAGTTGTCTTGGGGGACACATACTCTCCTGGTCACATCTACCATTAAATGAGTTGACACCTTCATGGTTACCTTATGTTGTGGCAATGGTTGGAGGACCATACTCATAGAACTTTATCTTAAAAACCAAAATTCTGTTACTGTGGCAAGCTCAGTTTCTTTCTCTGAAAGTGGCTTGATGAGTTCTCTTTGTGGCTGCAGCAGAATCATTCTGTGACTGCTGCAGTGTTCATGTAAACCACGGAGTTCAGACATAAGTCACAGATCATATACGTGTTGCTCAGGACAGAGCAGTCAGCTTATTCTCTCTCATGAGTTGACCATCTTGTCTGCAAGCTTTGGTGACTCTGAATTTTACATTGCCTACATCCTTGAAGAGAAAGAGCAATTGCTTTAGTCTGAAATCACTCTGGAGAAATACAACTATCCAAAAGTAACTTCTCCTTTTCTGCTGTCAATAGGGTGTGCAAGTGATACTTTATAATACCACAGAATGTGTTTTATAAGATATCTTGAAGGCCAGTGTCAGATTCTCTGCTGGGTTCAACTTTGGATAATCAGATGATGAAGGAAACCATTGAATACTTGACCCACCTACAGCACAGACTGGTGTGATGTAGACTGCTTCCAAGTGGAGTGACATTTGCACTGACCTGAGAGTGGTGCTCGGAAGTCCTTGTCCAGTGACTATACTTAGTCCTTGTCCATTGACTACAAGACTTCAAAGCAGTCCACAGCTTTCAGCCTTCTTGGGAACCTTAGTTTCCATTTTGTGGTACATGATTCAGGGAAGGGCTGATATATATCCAGGTGTCACTGAAGCATGGAATGAAGTTACCTTGAGCACTTAGCTGTGCCTTGAAGCTTAGAAGCATTCCCAAATTCTTCAGCTCAAAGTGACCCTAGAGACCACTGTAGAAGACATAATTCTTCAATGGCATTTAAATAATGAACGCAGGACAAATAACTTGCCTTCTTCAACACCTATCCCTACTGTTCAACTTGCCCGACTTTTTGTTCGCAAAAACTGTGGGAAGAAGAAAGGATTCCAGTCTTTGCTATGGTAATTCTGTACTCAGTTGTCAGTACTCTAAGTGAGGAAATGCAACCTCGAGTCTGCTCTTAGGAGAGCCATTGCTGAAGAACAAATTTGGATGAGGCCTTGAGTGAGCTGTACTAGTGGGAGATGTCCCTGCCTATGGCGGGGGGTTGGAACTAGATGATTCTTGAGGTCCCTTCCACCATTACCATTCTATGATTCTAAATACACACCTTCCTGCTTTGTGGGAGACAAATCACCTACCAGAGCTTTCAGTATATTACTACTGCTTCAGTCATTCCCAAAGGCTTTTCCATCTTTAGCCAGCTCTTGCAGAGGCATCAAGATGTCCTGCAAGGCTCACCTGACTTGCACTTGGTTTTGCTGGGGGGTCAAGTCTGTGAAAGACTGTGCACAGAGGTTATATTCAACAAATGGATAGTTTGCTTTTTAGAAGTCCTAAATATTTAACTTGCAATTGATGACAGGTACTTCTTATTTACTGGTACAATTTGTGACATTCGTTGGGATTCTGACTTCTGGAAACAGGACTTAACTGAAGTACCTTAACAGCATATCAAAATAACAGGGGCAGAAAAGGTCACCATTCACTTTTGAAAATACAGATCCCTGTGGAGATTTAACATAAAAAAAAAAAATTACTGTTATGTGTCCAATCTATATACTAAACCAATTGTGTTTTACAGTGTTCGAGCTAGGGATGGATAAGCCTGTGGGATACGTATGACACATAACATTGCTTCGTATGGACCACTGCCTCATAATTTTTTGTATTATTAGGCAGCATAGTGTCACGTGCTGAACATGTAGCTGCCAAAGGCTTTTGAAAAGACTGCTTGATCCTTAGTATTGCTTTACAGGACTTCTTTGCATCTTCTCTTTTCCCCTCTGCTTAAAGTGGGTAATAAACACAATCATAAAAATGCATCAGGAAATGCTGAACTGAATGTGGAAGGTACATGTAGAAGGTGAGGAGCACTAGTGCCAAAATACTAGCTATTGCACGAGGAAGAAGATACAAACATCAGACTATGCTTACGTATTGTAAATGGAGGAGGCAGAAGACAGAACTAGACACACCTTGAAACATCCATTAGTACAAATATGGGGATGGACTAAATAAAAGAACAAGATACCCTTACTTGAAAAAAAAAAAAAATGCTTGCTGCAGGTGGACCAGTCAAATTGAAATCCCAGATTTGACAGGAATGAAACATTAATATTTCATTCTGTCTCAACCTTTGAAGTTTCTGCTACTGCTCCTAAAAATAGTTTCCCATCTCATTAACTAAAGATTCCTGTCTGAAAATGTAGGTGTACCCGACAATGCAGTTATTACTTTCCCATTCATTCCTTAGCCTGAGTAATCTGTATTGCAGAGGTGAACATCCAAAGGCCTATCATTTTACTTTGGACAAACTACAAGATGGAAATCTTGCCCAAGCAAAAAGCTACAGACTTAGTTCTTGTAATATGACTTAAATTTTCCAAGAAAACTAGCTTGAAGATTACTCTTAATTCAAAATATCTGATCAAATGATGAAACATATATAAAGGGATATACTTCTGATGACACAAAACTGGAGGTTGGAATCGCCAACACCCTCTTAGGCTATGCTGCCATCCAACAAGATCTGGACAGGCTGGAGAGCTGGGTGAAGGTGAAACTCACGAAGTTCGATAAGGACACATGCAGGGTCCTGCAACTGGGGAGGAATAACATCAGGCACCGGTACAAGGCAGAGGATTCCCTGTTGGAGAACAGCTCCATGGAGAAAGGCCTGTCCTGGTGGACAGCAAGTTCACCAGGGGCCAGCAATGTGCTCTTGGGGCCAAGAGAGTCAATGGTATCCTGGGGTGCATCAAGGAAAGTGTGTCTAGCGAGTCTAGGGAGTTTCTTCTCCCCCTCTACTCTGCGACAGTGAGACCACACCTGGAATACTGTGTCCAGTTATGGACTCCTCAGTTCAAGAGAGACAGGGACCTGCTGGAGAGAGTCCCAATGGAGAGCCATGAGGATGACTTGGGGACTTGGGCATCTCCCCTGTGAAACTGGGAAACCTGGGGTTTTTAGTCTGGAGAAGACTGAGAGGAGATCTGATCCATGTCTATAAATACCCGAGGAGTGGGTGTCAAGTGGATGGGGCCAATCTCTGTTTGGTGGTGTGCAGCAATAAGGATCAACAGTTACAAACTGGAACATGCAAGGTTTAACCTCAACATGAGGATAAACTTCTTTACAGTGAGGGTGACAGAGCATTGGAACAGGTTGCCCAGAGAGGTTGTGGAGTCTCCTCTGGAGACTTTCAAAACCCACCCGGATGCATTCCTGTGCAGACTGCCCTAGTGATCCTACTTTTGTCAGAGTGGTTGGACTTAATGATCTCCAAAGATCTCTTCCAACCTTTAACGTTCTGTGATACTTCATTTCCACTAGAATATTTTTATGTGAAAAGTCTGACCATAAAACAGTAGCATTAATATGTGATCCTAATTACTTTAGAAAGTTTCCTCTCACCCAGGCATAATGGCTTTTTGGACAAATTCATACACTAAATGACTGGAAAGGTCTGCCCCAGTTATCTCCTGTGAGGTCTCCAAGGTCTGAGTTTGGGTGCTGCAATGCATTATGACCCTATCTAACAAATCAGTTACTCCTGGAAAAAAGAAATCATAATTTCTGTATTACTATCTCTTTATTGACAGTCAACCTGATTTAAATGCAGTTATCAAAGAAAAAGGAACTAGTGAGACTGATTACTCTCAGATAAAACTCAGATCATTTGCTTAGGAGTACTCTTACTGAACTGCAGATTAAACTCCACATTCAGCATGATGAATCCAAAAAAACAACACAGCACCATGGCAGAGTTCTCTGACAGCTGCAGCCAGTATTGTTTTGTATCAGGAAACACAAACACTTCCCATGCATCAGGAGGGAAACTGGCTTGTGCTACACAGGACTGGCAACTCCTGCCTGCTGAGGAGGCTCAAGGCAGGACTCCCACTGCTCCCTGGGCATTAGGAGTGAATCTGGTCAGTGTGACAAAGCAACCTGTTCTTGTTAAACGTTTCAGACAAGTATTGCCATCCTGCAAAAGGACCAGAAAGTTCAGTGAGTGGTATTCTATGCCATTACTTCAGCTGTGTCATAAACCTAGGTGAAGCTGTCATGGTTCATGTAAATGTGCATATACTTAAATAAGCTACAGAAATAGAAGTAAGGGATAGAGTAACTACACTGCCGTATCTATCATTTAACTTAATCTGACCTAGAGATAGCTGTGAGGTGTTTACCTCTCCCCTACGGAGCAGTGATTACCTCAAGTTATCTTGCACTTGCTGTGGGATCAGGGTATAAACACAGACGCTGGAAAGTAAGTTTACACTGAGCTTGCCCTTAGCAGGGTCACCCAGATCACCTACAATATATCCACAGATTGCTCTTTTACTGCTGCCAATTTGCAGTCTAAATATCACAAGCTGTTTCACAAAGATAAACCCCGGGGCTCTCAGTGGCCACAGATTAGGAATATGCCACCAGCGCATTCATGGTGATTTACTGCAATTGAAGCTCTGACTCAGAGTAATTTGTGAAGTTGTTTATATATTTTTGATATTTTGGCTTCTGGACCTTATGTCCTCCAAAGGCCTTTCTGTGTTGTGGTATAAGATAGCCTTTGAACAGTANAGGGTCCTGCAACTGGGGAGGAATAACATCAGGCACCGGTACAAGGCAGAGGATTCCCTGTTGGAGAACAGCTCCATGGAGAAAGGCCTGTCCTGGTGGACAGCAAGTTCACCAGGGGCCAGCAATGTGCTCTTGGGGCCAAGAGAGTCAATGGTATCCTGGGGTGCATCAAGGAAAGTGTGTCTAGCGAGTCTAGGGAGTTTCTTCTCCCCCTCTACTCTGCGACAGTGAGACCACACCTGGAATACTGTGTCCAGTTATGGACTCCTCAGTTCAAGAGAGACAGGGACCTGCTGGAGAGAGTCCCAATGGAGAGCCATGAGGATGACTTGGGGACTTGGGCATCTCCCCTGTGAAACTGGGAAACCTGGGGTTTTTAGTCTGGAGAAGACTGAGAGGAGATCTGATCCATGTCTATAAATACCCGAGGAGTGGGTGTCAAGTGGATGGGGCCAATCTCTGTTTGGTGGTGTGCAGCAATAAGGATCAACAGTTACAAACTGGAACATGCAAGGTTTAACCTCAACATGAGGATAAACTTCTTTACAGTGAGGGTGACAGAGCATTGGAACAGGTTGCCCAGAGAGGTTGTGGAGTCTCCTCTGGAGACTTTCAAAACCCACCCGGATGCATTCCTGTGCAGACTGCCCTAGTGATCCTACTTTTGTCAGAGTGGTTGGACTTAATGATCTCCAAAGATCTCTTCCAACCTTTAACGTTCTGTGATACTTCATTTCCACTAGAATATTTTTATGTGAAAAGTCTGACCATAAAACAGTAGCATTAATATGTGATCCTAATTACTTTAGAAAGTTTCCTCTCACCCAGGCATAATGGCTTTTTGGACAAATTCATACACTAAATGACTGGAAAGGTCTGCCCCAGTTATCTCCTGTGAGGTCTCCAAGGTCTGAGTTTGGGTGCTGCAATGCATTATGACCCTATCTAACAAATCAGTTACTCCTGGAAAAAAGAAATCATAATTTCTGTATTACTATCTCTTTATTGACAGTCAACCTGATTTAAATGCAGTTATCAAAGAAAAAGGAACTAGTGAGACTGATTACTCTCAGATAAAACTCAGATCATTTGCTTAGGAGTACTCTTACTGAACTGCAGATTAAACTCCACATTCAGCATGATGAATCCAAAAAAACAACACAGCACCATGGCAGAGTTCTCTGACAGCTGCAGCCAGTATTGTTTTGTATCAGGAAACACAAACACTTCCCATGCATCAGGAGGGAAACTGGCTTGTGCTACACAGGACTGGCAACTCCTGCCTGCTGAGGAGGCTCAAGGCAGGACTCCCACTGCTCCCTGGGCATTAGGAGTGAATCTGGTCAGTGTGACAAAGCAACCTGTTCTTGTTAAACGTTTCAGACAAGTATTGCCATCCTGCAAAAGGACCAGAAAGTTCAGTGAGTGGTATTCTATGCCATTACTTCAGCTGTGTCATAAACCTAGGTGAAGCTGTCATGGTTCATGTAAATGTGCATATACTTAAATAAGCTACAGAAATAGAAGTAAGGGATAGAGTAACTACACTGCCGTATCTATCATTTAACTTAATCTGACCTAGAGATAGCTGTGAGGTGTTTACCTCTCCCCTACGGAGCAGTGATTACCTCAAGTTATCTTGCACTTGCTGTGGGATCAGGGTATAAACACAGACGCTGGAAAGTAAGTTTACACTGAGCTTGCCCTTAGCAGGGTCACCCAGATCACCTACAATATATCCACAGATTGCTCTTTTACTGCTGCCAATTTGCAGTCTAAATATCACAAGCTGTTTCACAAAGATAAACCCCGGGGCTCTCAGTGGCCACAGATTAGGAATATGCCACCAGCGCATTCATGGTGATTTACTGCAATTGAAGCTCTGACTCAGAGTAATTTGTGAAGTTGTTTATATATTTTTGATATTTTGGCTTCTGGACCTTATGTCCTCCAAAGGCCTTTCTGTGTTGTGGTATAAGATAGCCTTTGAACAGTACCTCAGGAAATACAATTATAGCCAGTTATTTATCATGTCTATCAAACTGGCCTGTATAAATGTCTTGATTCATAAGTGGAATACACAAAGATCATATTTTTTGCCTAGAACATCAAACACGACAATGCTGCCCATTTTCTCAAGGCTAATCTGCTTTTAAATGACTTTTTTTGTTGGTTCCTCTCCATTGTGTCAATGCAAACGTAGAGGAATTTTCATGTCTGTTCTGTGCCTTTAGCCAATGAATCAATAAAGCAATCCAATATTAATTTCAGCTGCAGATAATTAATGTTTCTCTAAGGATTTCAGAAGAGTAAAGGTTAAAGTTTATTTAGCTAAAGAACAAATATTGAAGTATTAGTAGTTTGAGTAGAGTCTTGTCTTAGTAGCAAACTTGACAAAAGAGTAGTATTTTCCTTCTCTGCCTTTGATGCAGATTCTGCATTATTTCAATCGAATAATGGTTTTGCTGTTTCACAGGAAATACTTGGACAATAGAAACATTACTTAGTACTGACTTTGTCTGTATTTCTCATGAAGTAAATGAGAAGACTGAGAAGAGATCTGATCAATGCCTATAAATATCTGTTTCTAAAGGAATAAAGATAAGGTTTCTAGTTGAGCAGATGTAGTCCAATGCTTTCAAAACCAGAAAAGCAGTGCTGCAAAGAAATTCAAGACAGCATAATTTTCATATTGGAAACCTCTCTTTTGAAGTTTAACAGGCACAATTGTTATGTGATGTACTTGGAGAATTCTCTTGCTGGGTAATACCCGCGATGGTCACTCATTTACACACTTTCAGATTAGGAGAAACATCCAGGGACTGTGTTCAGAAGAACCTCATTTGTGTTTGGACTTGCCTTTATCCTCTCTAGTCATTGAACTGCCGATCCTTAAACTCCAGCAATACTGTCATTTCACACTGTGATTGTCCTCAATTTGATGTATAAAGTAACAGTGTACCTTCTTGGTGTGTGAGATGCATATCATTACTCTGTGTATGAAGTTCTCTCATGCTGTTAAGTGAAATGCTCCAGTTCTCCTCTTATACGGAAGCATCACTCCATTTTTATCAATGGATACAGTGATAAAGGCCTAATTATACTTGTTACCAGACAAGAAATCTCAAGTTTTGTGTACATTCAAATATAGCTTGACATGTCAGTGCACCAGCTGACATGTATTTGGAGGATGTTACTTGTTTTGTTTTGCTCTAATGAGTGGGTGACTATTTTACTTGTTGTCTAGTGAAGAATATCTACAAGGGGAAAAAAAATACTGTCACTTGAACGCAAACAGAAATATCAAACAGAAATTTCAGTGCATTTCAAACTTTTATCAGCCACCAAAGACCTCATCTTCCTGCCCCAGAGCTTGAACCACCGGCTGTGCACCTCATTTAGTGTATTTGCCTTAACTGTAGCATTAATCCATGTGACTGAGATGTAGTGATGGAAGAGCTCTACAAAGCTCTTTTCTTGAACCCGTCTCACTGCATTAATCTGCAAGGTGGCTCTAGAAGGTGACTGACTCAAGGAAAAGAGAATTGAGATTTTTTAAAAATTTCCTTTTGCATTTCAGGTTTTTCAGGAGCCTTCCATGGAAGAAATAAAAACCTTCAGCTAATCACAGAGCAATGTACTTCATTATGCGGGAAACACCATAGCCTCTACGGTGGTGGGTACAGAAGCAATGTAGAAATGGATGCCCTCCTCTCTAGCTGCTGGGACGGGGAGAGCTAACAGGATCATCTGCCAGGCTCTGCTCAAGCCGCTCCAACCAGCCACACCAGTGGGGAATGTCACAAAACATCAATCTCAGCCTTGGCCAATTCTTCCCGTCGTTGTGTACTCCCCACTGAAAGGGCCAGAGCAGCACCCTTGAGGGATTTTAGTCCCTTCCTCAAAGGCAGCTGCTGGGGTAGAGTGGCCCCTGGCAGCCCCTTTGGCTGGGCTGCTCACACAGCTTCCCGGCACTTAGGCAGGGCCACTGGCCCCTCCGCTCACCCCTTCACTGGCTGGGCGGTGCAGCGATCGCTCAGATTGTGTCCGCTTCATTTGCAGCACTAAAGAGGCATTATTGGCTGCTGTGCTGTGCTCTGCTTTCCGGGATCCCCTGCTTGATTTTGATGCATGCCTCCTTGGCAAGAAGCAAGCACTTTGTTTACCTCTTAAAAGAAGATTCATTAATATGTTTTTCCTGTTCTAGTTTATTTGTGTGTCGTTTACCCTGCGTAGGCAATTCTGCTTTCCTAGTTCTGTTTTTTGTTGTTGTTGACTGTGGCACGGGGGAGGTTTGTTTTTATCATTGATGCATTGGTGAGTTAAGTAATTGTTTGCAAAATGAAGCACATGCTGTTGTGGTTTAAAGATTCTTCGGGTTACTTGTTTTTGTGTTTTCATTTTGTTTTGTTTTGTTTTGTTTTGTTTCTCTTAAGTTTCTGAGCCAGATTTTGCTAGCCGTTATTTTTATGCAGCCCCCCTGAAGTTGATAGAATTGTCTAGTTATGACTGAACATTGCATTAATTCCACTGTAATTTCCTCTCGAGCTTTGTTTAAATGGGTGTAGTTAGGAGAGTTATCCACCACTGACCACTGCTGGCACCAATAGCCCCTTGAAAGGACTAGATGCAGTGTGAATGTTAACAAATGAAGTCTCTCCCCCGTACTTCTAAACTACCAGGATAAGGTAACCTGGGAAATTGTAAAGTAACAATGCTGAAGATCTGAATCTGCATTATTATTATTATTATTATGCTGCTCTGAAAAGCAGTGGTGCTATTTTAGCTGATAAATCAGATTCAGGTTTTTGATGGTGTAGACAGGTAGATCAAATAAAGTGGAGGTCAAGTAATAATTTCACAACTTTCACTGTGCTGTCCTATAGTGGGTGTAATTTTTTTTTTCTTTTCATATTCATCAAATGATTATTTTAATCTCTCCATGGCCAGTTTATGTATTCTGGAGGGGCTGTGAAATGAGAAAATTAGAGTGATCTGCTCACAGTGCAGGCTTTGTTGCTGCTTTTAAGGGAGGGAGCAGTGGCTGGGGCAGGCAGTGAACAGTAGTAACCTGTCACTGCCTGAGCTTGGAGTGCTGGTCAGGTGGAGGAGAATTGGGGAGGCCAGATGCTCAGCAAATTGCAAGGGCTTACAATGGCCCTCACATGATTATTTAAGCATAGAAGTTCATACAGAGCAATAATTTAGGACATACTTTTTCATTCCTCAGTTCTGGAACTTAATTAATTTGTCCTACAAACTGGGATGAAATTATTTTAATCATTTAATCAAATGCGTTCAAGGTCAGATTGAGAGAAGAAACTAGTGACTACATTCTGGAAGAAAGAAACTTTATGTTCATTGCCACTCTGTCAGGGAATGGCTGAGATCAATTTCCTCTTCCTATAAAACCATAGCACTAGAGCTTAAAAGATTTATGTTGAGAAAGAAATATCCTCATTTCAGGACAGAAAAAATATGATTGATTTTTCTCCCTCAAAGAAAGGAAATTCTTGTCTAATTAACACTCTAACTTGATTTATTTTAAGATATAGCATTAGACGATGGTGCATAATGATCTTTTTGTTATGTATTCTGTTTTTCTCTTCTCTTAGGCCAGTGCATTAGGGTCAACAGTGCAACAACATGTCTCTGTCTATAGACATAGAGAAATGTCCCTGTGACCACCGTTAGGAGGATTTTGAAATCCAGCGTCCACGTTCCCTCCTCAGAAAAGAGGCACGTTCCAAAAAAGTGTTAAGATCTCTTTCTCATCCTGACTACCTAAGTTTTAAGTTTAAAACCTGTTTCCTTGGTAACTAGACTTGCTAGGCTAGTCTGCTCACACCATGCATGCAGAGGCCAATACATACTGTACAAAGCTTATTGAGCCATTTAACAAAAACACATTTAATGCATTAGATTTTTTTGTACTAATTAATTCTATGAATTTTAAGGGGCTCCTGGGAGACAAAAGATAAACTTTGTCTGCTGCTTGCCTTGCTCTGTATAAAATCTTCTGCTATGATTCCAGAAGGTATCATAATGGAGGGTGGTGACAGTCCCTTTCTGAACCGAAAGTTGTTCTTTCGCTGGGCTAGCCTCTCTCCGTTGCAATTACTTCCTGGAGCCCTCCCTGGAGTCCTCCCAAGTGTGCTCAGCTGCAACACCACTTTACTGTACTTTTTCTGTCTACAAATGCTGCTGTAGACATTCGAACTCGGTTATTCATGGCATATCTCTGTGCTGTCGTCACATAGCTCTGTGACAGGCAGCTACTTGGAGATTCCTGACTGGCAGTTTGACTCTCCACACCCAGACAATGTACATTCATAGCATCTTGGTTGCCTGCCACTCAGCCCATCTGTTGGATTGACTTTTTGCCCGTTTAAAAGTCAGTCAGACAGGGGTGTAGGCGCCAAGAAAATGTGAATTGAGAAGGGGAGTCTGCATAACGCTGCTGGCAGAGCATCTTCTGCAAAAGCCTCCTCCTTTGTGGCAGTCACCAGTGCCAGATGCCTCCCTACAGTAGGTTACAACTGCTGACATTTGCGTACCAGGAAAAGGATACATGAAAAAGAGAAAAGGATAGAAGACTTTTCAGGGTAGCCTTGGCAACTTGCAAGGCAAGCTGTGCTGCCACAGGTACTTGACTCAGAGCACAATAAGAGATGCATGAAACTTGTGGGGTATTAAAATATCACTCAGTAGGAAGGAGATCGCATAGTCAGTATGCTAGGGTAAACCTGAGGGAACCTATTACACTTGAGAAGAGAGCCGACTCGGTCAGCTGCAAGAGGCCAGTAAAGGTATTTTTCCTCCTCTTCTATGCAGGAGATGTGATCTATACAAGATTTTAGCCCTCCCTTGGGAGTGCTCTTGAATGCAGAGTGAAGATTCAAAGTTATGATTATTTAAGATAGATCATCTCTCACTCAGCCACAATCAGGTTGTGCGGTGGATTAACTCATCTGTGTATAACCTTTATAATCTGAATCTGGAGAGTCAGGCACATGCTTGCTTACAATACTGTCCATAACTGCATGTTTCACTTCAAACCTGGCTGACCAGAATTACTTTATCTGTGAAGCCAACTTGTGTATCTGTCTTGGTTGCTTGGACACCCCTTCTTTTCTGATGAATATACATTAGTGCTGCTGCCATTTACACCAGAGGAACAGACAACCTCTTTCCATCATCATTGCTACACTTCAGAGTTATCAGTGGGAATTTGCCATATCAGTGGCTATAGTTCAACAATACATTGCAACCAAACTAGTACTTCATGGATAATTTTCTTTTCCACTCAGACTTAAAACATAAACAGATGTTTGTGGCCAGTCCAAACTCCAGAATATTTTAGATTACTCCTTGTAAAAAGTAAACAAAACAATCACCCCAAACAAGGTGAATAGCTCTGTGTAATCTGAATTACTTTCTTATGTTTCCAGGCTTTTTTTGTTTGTTTTGGGGGGGGTGGTGGTTTTGGAGTTGTTTGGATTTTGTTATAAAAACATTACTTTCCTAACTGCTACTCCATGAAATGCGCCTTGGTACCAGGAGCTCATAAGTAGTGCAGAGATTATATTTGTCTTCTCATGAACCCAAGAATGGAGTTTGTGGAAGGCACCGAAAGCAAAGAATTACCCAGTCTTCTTTTTCAGGGTTTGCTGTAGTGAAAAAGATGAGCTTTCAGGTATCAAGCAATATTGTCCCAACTCCTCTTCCACCTTCTCATATTTTCTTTTTCTCACGTCTGTTGACTGATGTCTAATCCCAAGCAGAAAATCCCAGCTTCCACCCGCATTTAGTAATGTATTGAAGAAGTAATGCTCCACAAATGATGTCTGATGCTATACTCTTCTTTCCCTGATAACTGCAAATAATGCTGAGGAATCTGGTGCTCAACATGTTGTCTCTGAGCCAAGAGTTAGGGACCACTGCCTGAGGGGACAAGAAGCAGATTTGGCATGTCTACTTGTCAGTTAGTAGCCAGCCTTATGTTGTACTTCCTTAGTACAAGGGAAAATAAAAAACAGTTAGAAGGCAGTAAAAATCCTAAACAATAGCAACAACTCTCCCCCCTACCCCTTTCCCATTTCTGTGTAGTCTTTGCAATAAATATTTGCAGCCTTTTAATGTACCAACCACATGCCCCACATTTATTGCCTTTCTCCTGATCTCTCTCCACTTTGGTCTTTGGCAGAATACATCTTACAGACACCTTTGTGCCTTTAAGTTGTATCCTGCACAGTCCTCTACCTTATCAGTGTGATGGGGGTCAACTGGAAGTGGATATCATGCTTGTCCCCCAACTGTGTCACTGATCCATTCTCCAGGAGAATGTTGTAGGGGGCTAGGATGAGTCTTGGTTGTGACCAAGGTTGTGGGGACAGAGAGGGTAAGGGGTAAGGTGGCCCATATTATCATAGGAAGGAGAAAAGCAGAAAGCTGTGTTGGAAGAGGGTAGTTCAGTAAGCCATGGATGAGAGAAAGAAAGAAAGAGATGTAGTGAGAAAAGAGGAGGAGACAGGAAGTAGAAGCGAAAGCGCTGAAGATTTGGATCTTCTCATGCTGCTTTTCTGCACTCAGGAGTGAAGTCTGCTGAAAAAATCCCATTGTCTGGACAGGTATTAATGAGGAGAAACCACAGCTTAGTTCTCACTTGGAGCCACCTGCATTGTGGCATTTGGTGGTATCTATATCATGAAAGATTCAAATAGCAATATGTAAACCCAGGAGCGTGCCGAGGTGGTTGGTTGTCAAAAGATCAGTCCATCCTGTGCACAGAACTAACAGCACCACTGAGGCAATAGTTAATATTTAGTCTGACTGGCACTAGGAAATATGGAAGTTCTAAGAACTGCAAGAAAATGTCAAATACTCTCCTGTCGTAAATGTACTGCAGTCTAGTGAACAAAATTCCAGTCAATGAAAGCAGCTTTTTAAAAATAGCACAGCCTAATTCTTTACTTTTCTTCCATGTACTCTAGAGGGACTCTTGCCAGCAGCTGAACTGCTGCCTTTTGGACCCAGAAAAGTATTGGTACCCCCTTATTAAAGACTACCCAGAACTTAACTGAGAAAAAACAAATATTCTTTATTTAAACAGATAGTTAAAATAAGATTAATTATTTTGGAATGTATTTTTCAATAGGCCTTTTTCAACAGCAGTTCTGCTGTATTTCTTGGTAACCATAGATTATGAGAGAACTAAATGATCAGTCCTAACATAGGCTTGTTTTCCCTTCTGGATCACACGTTGTTATGGCAGTGTTTGTAAAATGCAACCTTTTGAGTTCCATATTTGAGTATTCAGCATTAATGTAGTTAAACCCATTTATAAACCTGTGTAATATATGTACAGGATCACAGAATGGCTTGAGTTGGAAGGGATCTCCAAAGGTTTATCTAATCTAAACCCCCCGCAGTGAGCAGGGACATCCTCCACTAGATCAGGTTGTTCACAACCTTTTTAAGCTTGAATAGCTCCATGGATGGGGCCTCAACCACCTCACTGGGCAACCTGTTCCAGTGTTCCACCACCCTCATGGCAAAGGATTTGCTCCTAACTTCCAATCTAAATCTCTTCTTCTGTAATTTTAAACCATTGCCCCTTATCCTATCACCACAAGCCTTTGTAAACAGTCCATCTCCAGCCTTCTTGGAGGCTCCCTTCAGGTACTGGAAGACTGCTGTTAGGTCTTGCCAGCATCTTGTCTTCTCCAGGCTGAACAAGCCCAGCTTCCTCAGCCTGTCCTTGCAGGAGAGATTCCACTCACCCAACCATCTTTGTGGTCCTCCTCTGGACCCTCTCCATCAGGTCCATGTCCTTCCTGTGCTGAGGGCTCCAGAGCTAGATGGAGTCCTCCAGGTGAGGTCTTGCCAGAGCAGAGTGGCAGAGCCACCTCTCTCAATCTGCTGACCATGCTTCTTTTGATCCTGCATACTCTGTGTGTTTTCTTTGTGTAAGCTCTATGCAGTCACTTCAATAAATGTCCTATGTAAGTAACATCTTACTCATTTGCAGCACAGCACTGTGGAGGATGCACTTCCAAATCAGGTCAGTGAATCTGAAGACTAAAGCAAGAAAGAATTGTTCTGATGCCACAGTCATTCACAACCAAGTTAAATTAGCAGAGAGAACTGCCACTGGAATAAGCAGTCCTGCTTTCTCCTTTGCCCCTGTGTATAGTTACCTCTTGACCCCTTGATATGATGCCATCTCTGGTGCCACCACAAGGTTTCGTGCAGCTACACAGTGCTGTGGCCAGGGAAACTCATCCAGGAGAATACTATGTCAGGAAAAGTGGCTTGGCTGCCTCAAACACGACTCCATTCCCCTCTGGTCCTCTGCATTGACAGGCACCTTCTGATGCCAGAACAAGGGATAGGGCAACATTGAGTCAGAAGAAAATGAAGGTGACGGGAGAACAGGATTGCTTCTTTTGGCCTCAGCGCCAGACCAATGTGTTTGTGGAACTAAAGCCTCTGAGTGCCAGGTATAGGTCTCCTGAATTAATGTAGTTAAACCATGAATAAATTCTTATTCTGGTAGAGAATTTTGTCTGGCCTATGCTAAGTAACATCCCTTACTCAACCAGGTTTCTGGAATGCAGGCAATAAATTACTTCTCTTTAATTATTTTTTGTGGAAGTTTGTATAACAATGCTTGACTGCAGAAAGTCTTTGCTGCTTTGAGTCAGGCTGCACCCCCTTTTGTTGAACTCCAAACTGACATATCAGGGACTGACATGCACTTTTTTGGCACATTTTTGGGGACCTTCATTGTCCCCATGAATTGACAATACCCTACTGCCGAGGTCTTGGCTATTTCCCAGTGCAAAACCTATGGTGTGGTGTGTTTACCTATGCTTAGTGGGCAGGAGATCAGCAGAAACAACTGTCCTGAAAGGTATTCTGGCTGCTGCCCTTCTCTGAGTAGCTCTCCCCATAGTCTTCCACCACAAAAGCAAAATGAGATTAATGTTAGGGTCTGCAGTAAATGACATTTTGTCAGGTACTTGAATGGTTATGATTCAGACACTCACTGACTTTACCAGTGGCATTTATGCCCCACACTGTTAGACTAAGGCTGTTTGCACAATGCCTCTAAGTGAGGTAATCGTGTATGAGGCAAGGACCATCAGGAGGGCCAGTCCTCAGAGGAAATATGTGCAGTTGGGTGCAAAAATGGAAGTCATCCAAACATTGCCCAATCTCTCACTCAGAAATCCCAAATGAAAAAAACAGTCCAGATGCCCTACATGTAGGGATGGACCAGGGGGTTTACTGGCTGGGTTAGGGTTTCAGAAAGAAAGAAAGAAGTGAGTCCCTATTCCCAAGAGCGCATAACATGGGTGGCAGAAAGCCTTCAACAAAACAAGGCTAAGCAGTAGATAGGAGGG
This sequence comes from Semnornis frantzii, assembly GCA_013399775.1. Lineage (NCBI taxonomy): Eukaryota > Metazoa > Chordata > Aves > Piciformes > Ramphastidae > Semnornis > Semnornis frantzii. The sequence goes on along the minus strand of VWYK01113943.1, from coordinate 305 downwards.
CAGCTCAGTGCAGCTCAGCTGAAGTGCAGACATCTCAGATGCATGGAAGGAACAAATTTGAAGGCATCACAGATAATACTAGGTTTCTGTAGACAGTTCTAGGTGAGCTGATGGCAATGGGACACTGGTTTTGTTCTCTGGCTTTGTTCAATAACAGGAGCAAATATAGATACCTTAGGTTGGAGGAAAACTCTTTTACTGATATTCAAAATAGCAGCAACAGGGTGAAAAGACAAATCTTTTATAAACCACACCAGGTTAGGATGTGTAACACTGAAAGTACAGATGTGCCACTGAAACATCAA
>VWYK01113922.1:0-18977 GCA_013399775.1 Semnornis frantzii | reverse complement strand
TAAAAAATGGAACTTTGTTTTATTTTGATAGAGTGCCAAAACAGTACTGCATTCCTTAAAGAGTAGAATAAAGGATCGAGTTAGACTGGCCTTCTCAACACCTCGGCAAAAGCCCCCCTGGGTCTCATTTTGCTGGGATGACTATTTATATGACAGGTAAGGGAATAATTTTGTGGGATTCAGTTACACTAGGCCTCCGTGACCTCTGGGTCAAAAGAGCAAACGCAAAAGTGACAATGTGGATAATTGCCTGTTTAGGATAATGGAATACTGATTGAGGGTCAATTATTGTAACACCTGAAAGATAAATGAGTTGATGTGAAAGGTTCAGCAGAGATAGCAAACAAGGGGAACTGTCTGCATGCACCATGCAGAGCACAGGCTGCTGTGTTTGATAGCAGGGAAGCCTATTTCCTGAGCTGAACTACTAAAGCTGAGCAGTTTCCAAGCCCTAAAATATTTCAGTTTGTAAAACATGTCATAAAACAGAAATTCAGCTCAACTGCCCAAAGCTGCAGGATTAAAGTAATATTATTTAACATGCTACCCAATTAATTTCCATTATAGCTCTTGTCTGTGCCTCACGTCCCAGACTCATTCTTTCTTCTGTCTCCCAAGTGAGCTTTTTTCCATCGTTACACAAATAAAGAAAACTGGCTTTGACATTTGTGTTTCTAAGTCCAAGCAAAAGGGAAAACACCATCCAGGCTGCTGCTGCAAAGGGGCACTGTGGTTCGCAGCATTGGATTTTGCCCATAGAGTCTTTGGAAACTCCCGCATGTGGGGTTGGTCTGGTTTCTGCATTGCCTTTGGGTGGTGTGACTCCTGAAATCTCATTACTCAACTTAGTTTCCTTTCTCTTCCTTGTGCCACACAAAAGATGAAGATCACAGAATGGTTAGAGTTGGAAGAGATCTCAATTTAGTTCAAACACCTCTGTCATGGACAGGGACACTTCTTAGTTGAGAAAGATTTTTTTCCTCCTTTACACCTTATACCGATATATGGTTTGGGTTGGGCGAAGGTATTTTCAAGGGGAAATCACATCTGACCCCATTTTAGGTTTACAGTCCAACGAGAGATCAGTCACTACTCCCTCTCCTGTGTGAGGGCACATCGCCAAAAGCTGTGCTTTGAGGGAGTAACATGCTGGGAAACACTCTTCCACAGAAGTGGTTGAAGTCCACCTTAGAAAGGCTGTCTCTGGTGTGCAAAAAATATTTCCCTATCACTGAAACTGTCCATCTTGAGCATTACAGGAAGGAGCAATAAGAAACATCTACACAAACAGCAGAGCTGTTTGGGAAGAGCAACTTTGATACCAGCTACAACTTTCAAATCCACAAGCAACCTCCCATATCTACAAGGTAAAGAGTTAAAATTAAGCAACTTAAGAGCCCGAGTGTCCCGCTAGAAACAGCTCTGGTAGGAACAACAAGGGAGAGTAATTCACATGACTTTGTGTAAGGAAACAAAGCAAGAAAGTCCCAGCCCTGGGCCAGCGATTGAACACTGTCTCACTGACTAATTTCCGACTAGAACCCCACTGCTTTGGTTTTCCTTTCCCTCAGACAAGATGAATCACTGCATGCAGGCTGACAGACAGAAGACATCCTTTTCCTTCAGCTGCCAGACCCCTCATGATCTTCCCGTATGATAAAAGCCCATCCAGCAGTGATGAGAGACTTCTGAAACTCACTGAAGTCCTCAAGGTTTGGACAATTACTGAGATATTTTTCAGCATGGAGATAAGTTAGTTCTTAGTTCATTTTCATTTCCACTGCATTTAGCTTCTGCAGGGAGCATACCCCTCAAATATTACACATTTTAGTCTCAAAGCTATTTATCATCCTTGCAATTTGCTACCTTGGTGCTTTTGTTATTTAAAACTCCCTGTAGCAGTAATAAACAAACACAGCTAAAACCACCTTCCACAAGCCAAGCTTACAGAAAGACACACACGTTTCAAGGAATAAATCCCACCGTGTTTTCAGTTCCCATGCAAACATGTTTTCTGTCTTGTCCCACGTTTGGGTGCTGGCATTCTGAGAGGCATAAACAAAGGTTTCTAATGCAGAGATTGCTCCATGTAGACACAAAAGTGGAAGTCAGGGCTCCCTGTTTTTCTTTCCACCTATGTCTGGTGGGAAGGGAGGGACCCACATTGCTATTGGGGCTATCTCGACAAAGCATCCCCAAGCAGAGCCTGCTCCTCAAGCCAGCTGTGATGAGCCATGCTGGGCACTTAAAATCTGCAGAAGCTGTGGTAACTGTTAAACGTGGGTCTGAATTCTCATCAATTCCAGGAACTAATTACCACCGTAACCAGTGCCCTGTAAAGCACTACATTTCAGTCTACACCAGTTCCACAGGGGATTCTTGTTCTGAGGTTCCTTGTACAACAGAACCGAGCTTTCAAGAGCAGCTCTGTGCTTAAGTGCTGTGTAACATCCACCAGGTAAGGCATGTAAAAGTGACACTTACAACTAGATCTGTTCCTTGAGAGAAATACTGCTGCTGAATGATTAGACAACTAGGTGTGAGGGCAACTGATTCATTAGCACACCTCTGAAAACTGCCAACCAAGCTTTCCTGCAGCAGTGAAACAAACATCTTAGCCCTCAAAGAGATCGGCAGTGACTTCGCAAAATGGACTAGGGCAATGTGTGGTTCCACTCTGTTTTGGGAGAATGTTAGATTCTGAATCTTACACCTTACTTCCTATTGGTTTAACTTAAGAGGGATGTCCCTTATCCTGCCATAGGGACCTGGGGCCGCAGGAGTTGCTTCTGAGCATTTGTGTTTTGGCTGGTGTTGATTCCTGACTCAGTAGGTCTTCTGCATGGCATGGCAAAGGAGCCACTGGCTAACATCAGCTTGCTGGCACAGCATGTGCCTCATTGGTCTGAGTAAGCTCTGACTTACACTGTCTTTACTGTTCCTCAGATGGCTGTAAGATTTCTTCCACAAGAGGAAGTCTCTCAAAGTCCAATGATTAAAACTTTTATCATTCCGTTTGAAGGTGTCTTCAAAAACATTCAATAGAGACTGTATGGAAAAAAAGAGTAAGGGAAAGAAAACCTGGGGTGGCAGGCAGTGACCTAGGAATGTAGTATATGGATGTGTAAGGAAGTAAAAGAACCCTTGAGTTCTAAATGGAGAACATTTAACTAGGAATGGAAGAGAAATATGATCTGTTGTTCAGAAAATCCAACTCAAATAAGTAACTTCAGGAGATGATACCAAACCAAAACTGCAGAGGAGGAGACTTTCTGTATAACAGAAAACAATTCCTAGTGTTATGCCATCTTCAGCTAACTCACCTAGTCTGAAATATGAGAATAAACAAAAACAAAAGAAATTCTATCAGCAGAGAAGTTAGTAAGTCTACTCTGTCAGCTAACAAAGTTCTGAAGATGATTTTTACATAATTCACTGGACATCAACTTAAAATAGTCTTATATTTGAGGATTTGATGAAGATGCTGCAAAAGACAGTTGCTTACTGCAGTTTTGGAGCAGATTTTGAAGAATGATGGACAGGTTAAAGGGGCTTTTCCCTTGGGTACTAGGCTGGGCAAATTCCTTACCAATATTATTTTAATGCTGCTGGGTTTGATGTAATGCTAATTATCATGGTGTCAGGAGCATGGTTTTTTTTTTTTTTGGTTTGCGCTTTTGCGAGGTTTGCTTGTTTATGGTTTTGTTTGTTTTGGGTTTTTGTCAAGTTTTTTCTTAACGTTCATTTCATTTTCTCATCTACATTTCAGTAAAGACAAACATTCTGAGCTGTTAAAAAGACATTACAGTAACTCGGTGTAATAGTCTGAGTTCAGAAGTAAACCTACTGGAAGGAACCTTGAATATCGTGCTAAGAGCTGATCAGATGTAAGTACAAGAAAATGTGAAACTACCTTTGAAAAACATGTTTTTTTCCTGTTGCTTTTGTCACAGATGTGGTGGTTTTTTTTTTCCCCTCCTGGAAAGAATAATTTTGTAAGCAGCAGCAGCATAGCTTCACAATCTGTGATTGAGAGCAAACTTAAAAGCAGATTCCTAAGCCAAAACCATGCTGCACTCAGTAGAAATTAAAAAGGGCTGAAGTCAACACAGTGCTTAGTTTGTTTTCAGACAGGCTGCCAAGGCTCTGCACTTTTCCCCTGTTTCTCTGTGAACAGTTCATATGCTGCTGTTGTGCTGAACTACTAACACAACACAGAATGATGACAGAGAAAAGATGCAGGCCTGAGTCAAATGATTCTTAAAGACACTCTCACATCCTTTACATGAAACCAAAAAGTCAATTGCGAGCTGCAGGCAGCCATGAGAATTCTCAGCCAGCACCACCATAAACAGCACATGAACCCTGACAGCTCTCTGATGTTTCATCATACAAAAACCAGACGTGAATAAGGAGAGCCGTCCAGAATGGTATCCCAGTTCAGCTTCAGCACTGCAGCTTAATGTCTGGCATCACTGCTGGCCTCAGGATTATGTGACACCACAGGTTTCCCTTCTCACTCTGATCCCTAAACCCCCCATCCCCATACCTCACCAGCTTCGCACAAATGAAGAACCCAAGAGCTAGGATGGACAAGTGTGACTGGGTAAGGAGGATTTGCCTTGCCATGGTACAGAGAAATCAGAAGAATCAACTAGAATGTGACATGCTGCAGAAGGAAACACCTGAAAACAGGCTTTCTATTTTGTGACACTTTATGGGCTTTGGGGGGCTATGGAGACTGGGAGAGAAAGAAACATGAAACACCACATTTCAGAGGAAGAACTAAGATTAACACAAATGGCTGAACTTCAATTAAAGGGAGGCTTGCAAAGAGAAACATTAATTGGCAGTTTAAGTGGCATCGGAGACATTCAAGTTTTTACAATAAGGATGAAAATGAAGTAATTTTTCCTGCTGCTCTCCAAGAAGTTAATATTCACAAATCTACTCATGCTTGGACACACCACAAAAATGCTGAGAACATGCAGGACAGAGAAAAAGCTAATTACCAATGAAGTATTAGTGACAGCAAGAGAAAAATCTTCTGAAGTATAGGCTTAAAGTTTCCACAGAAAAGCTTAGAGCTGTTTGCATATTTTTCTTTAAATCCTTATCTTCAAATGGTTTATGAAATAAAGAGGAGATTGTAACACATAAGATGTGGATGGTATGTGGTCTCTACTGAAAAAGCCAGACAGGAATCCTGAGAACAGCAGGGACAGGCTGCCCAGCCACGCCATGTGCCATTCTAATGGCCAATAAGCAGTGATGTATGAACTTCTACTTCACACGGGGTTTAGTCTGCCATACCAGAAAATGGATGTCCAGCACTCTCCCTAAGGAGAAAAACATTTATTTTAACAATAGTCATTTACTTCAGCAGGTCTGTATCAGTCTCTTTCCTTATTTACAGTGAAATAAACCCTTTGCTGTTCAGATAACATTCTCCTTAGAGCAGGCGCAGCTTATCGGAGCTGCCGTCTGTGAGCGGGTCCAGATCACAAACAATATGCTCGTACCAACTCTGCTGCCTTGGAATCTGACAACAGAAAGCAAAGTACAAACTGCTTCCCGAGTCTTTCTTCAGTTTTCCTCAGCATGGCTGGGAGAGGCTTGGTCCATTTATACCAACAGTGAGAGAGAGAATGAGAGTAAGAGTGTCAATGGGCTCCTTGGAGAAAAATCCTGGTTATGGGCTGGGTATCGTGGCTGGGAATACAACCAGCCTCTTAGCTCATATTCTTCTGATGGACTCTTAATCTATTCACTCACCAGAACACACAGACATAAACTCAGCAGAGGATGGGAGCAAGACACTAGTATTTTGTGCCACCATGTTCTTGCATCACTTCTCATTCAGTTGCCAGTAGCTCATCATCTCCCAGAGACTTAATTCATTTACTTGGAGAAAATTCAACACATGCTTCAGGCAGATGAGAAGCTTTTCCCACTTGCTCTGTATCCATATCCACATGAAATTGTGGTGATGTGGTCACTGGGCTGCTGCAGAGGAGTTGCCCTTCCTGTCTGCCCCTGTTCTCCTGCCACCAGCCACTGTCAATGTGTCACAGACAAACCCCACGCTAGTAAACGGTGTGCCTGTCCTTCCTTTATATCACAACCCAAGCTGGTTTGGCAGCTTTAATTATAATTTTCCCTTCAAGTTGACTATCACCCTGGAGCAGTCTCCAGGTTTTGAGAAGCCCGTCTTTATCCACAGCTGACACTTCTGCAAGGTGTCTCAGAAAAAAACCCAAACCTCCTGGCCTGAAGTTCCAACGAGGCAATGAAAGAAGGGTTGGCCAGAAGTTTCTAGGTCCACCAGCATTAAACCAAAACCACATCATGCTTTCTGTGAGAGAAGTCCAGCTCTAAAGTCCCTGGAGGTCCTGAAGCAGCAAAAGGCACTGCTTCAAGCCAAGGTGGAGAAAGTGAGGACAGCCTCCTGCCTGGTTTGACAAACAGTCCCATCTTTGCACCTCCTGTATGAGCCTAACCCTCTATATAATATTAAATTGCTGTTAGCAAGGGATACGTTAATCATCAGGGATTTCTCTGTGGGCTGTGCCGCGGCTCGGTGTGCTGTGACCCACTGCCTTCAAAATTATAATCCCTTCACTGAACGAGACACAATTAAAAATAATATAGTATTTCAAAGGACTAAGTGCTCCCATATGGAGGTCAGTTTTTTAAGTGTTGTAATTTGCCAACTATAAATATACTGGAATTGTTTTAATGAAATATCCTGTGCTATTATGTAAGTACAGTATTGTTTCCATTCACACTTCTGTTTGACACAGCCACTCCAGATGTTCTACGTCCTTGAGACGTTCTTCAGGCAAAAGAATGTGTATAATCACACAGGCACGTTCAAATATCTATGTGTATAAACATGTATGTGCATAAAAACCAACTTAATAAAATCTAATGTTAAATGCTTTTACATTTATTAGAGGTTCTCTAGGTACGTCTTAGACCTGCAATCGTGTAACTCACACCCTTAAATTACCAAGATCCTAAGTTGTAATAAAAACAAGAATAAAAGTTTACTAGAAGGTCAAAAACTGTCAAGTACCAGCAAGAGAAAACACAGAGAGATGCAGAGGCAGCAGAGAGGTCAAGTGCTTCTGCAAAAATTCAGGTACTGCACCTCCAAGTGTATTGCAGCAGTAGGTGACTGGTTACTGCTGGTTTATTTAATAAGGCTTCACATAAACTCCAGCTGCTAACCACGTGAAAAGCCCATCTTGGAACAGAAGAGCTTCTATTCTCCTGCCATGCCACGATCCTGCCTTCCCAGCTTGCTGGGAGCTGCAGCCATGTCAAGGGTTGAACACATCCCATGGACCATTTTCCCACATTCACATTTGATTATGGTGCTCGAGCTGTCTGAATGAACAATCTCTGGATTTAAGGAAAAAACACCTCATTTTGTGTAGCCCTGCGTGTGGCACGGTAATAATCTGCTGGGCTGCACAGCAGTTCTGTCAGAGCTTATTTGGTTGTGTAAAAAAACCCCACAAAACAACAAAAACAGTTTTCGAAAGGTAATATCTACTATTATTGGATGCCTATTTTTTGAACAAAATAAAGCTATAAGTACAACACTTCTCTCCTAAATGTAATAAATAAATACTACATTTTTTCTTCTTCTCTACTGACAGCACTGTGTATTAAGGTAGTGGGTTTTCACTTTAACATTTTTAATCTCTTTGCAAGGTTCTTAAAGGAAAAGTTAATTATTTCTCATGCAGTCCAAAAGCCTCCCTCTGGAGACCTACATCAAGTGTCTGTAATACAAGCTGAAACTACATTTAATAACATCCACTGTGCCAAGTTCACTCCTTAAAGAGCAAAAGCTTTCAAATTGCTGGAGTTTAAGTGTTTTAAAACACACATGTACAAATGGCAGACCTTTTAAAGCTAGTTGCTGCTGCCCGTGTGACTGGTCCAGGAGTGGACAGCCTGGGAGGATGATGAGGACACCCCTGACCAGCAACTACAGGATCACAAAGAAATCCAGGCCTGGAGCCAGATGGGTGAAGCACATCCAACGTGCTGGTGTCAGCTAAACTACTAAAAACACCAGAAGGAGCAGGGAAGTACTCCCTGTACCCATCACTAGTGAGTACCAGCTTTAGTTTTGGGCCTCTCACTACAAGAAGGACATGGAGGTTCTGAAGCTAGGGAACACGGTTTATTTAGCACCACCAGCCTTGGCAGAGTTAGATGATGGACTCAAAAGTCTTTTCCAACAGAAACAATTAAATGATTAACAGTACTCACAGCTATTTGTGGAAATAAAATAATCCAGGTGCCATCCCCTGCTTGTGTTTCCCTGCTGCAAGTGGAGTTCAGCTCCAACTCTTTTTCACCCCAGTAGCCCACTTTTGACTCAGGTGCAGCCTCCACTCTCAGCATCTCCAAAGACGACTGCAGATATTTTTGCCAGGCACGATGCCCTTCTTGCCTTCTTTTTTTGCAGGGTCTGCACAGCCTGTGCAGTGGCCTGGTGCAGAAATGCAGGGAAGGGTTGGGCAAACCAAAGGGGGTTTGCTGAAAGGGTGACCACTGGAGCTTGGGATGAGGGTACAAACAGCTCTGCATCTTTTGTTTTCCTCTTTTCTAGCAACACTGTGGTCATGTGCGCACATCACTTTCTGAGAAGTGCTGCTTCATTTCTCCCCCATAAAAATAGCCTGTTTCCTCTCAGCAAACTAATGAAAGGAAGAGCCGTGCAATAATTTACAGTGTATGAGACAGTTATTACTGTGCAATGATATAAAATGGTGATTATACCAACTGAGAACTTTGGTAAAACTCATTCACTGAGTAAAGTCAGGTTTGGCACCCATGCATCTCAAATAAAACGATCCAGACTAACATACACATTCCAAATCCCAATCACCTTACTCATTCCTGTAGTTCCGTCATGACTATTCACTCATTGTGTATTTGTGACACAATCAGTACAGAAGGTGAGAAACCACAAGGCTGGCTTGTGTGAATAGGACAGGGAGCACTTCTCCTCCCATGCCAGTGCATCATAGCGAGACTGCGGGTCCTGTCTGTGGCTTTTGCACATTTCCTAGCACAGCTTAGAATGGGAAAATGAGGACAGATAACTGTTCCTGCTCACCACCCAAACCACTAGCAGATGAGCTCTGTTGAGTTGGACCTATTTCACAGAGCTGATAAAACCCAAGAGTTCAGCAGTGTCACAGCCTGGCATCTACATTAAACCTGAGGTTTTTAATTAGCTAATGTGTGTGTTAGGTTTTAATGGATGCCAACATAAATAGATGTGCTTATTAAGGACCTGAGTGCACTCTCAACAGCTTAATAAAGCATTTTTATTGTCATCATTTATTGCCACATTTTTTTCACACTCGGAGCTGTGTAAGTCCAAAATAGCCCCCCCAGAAGTCATGAATTTGCTTAGGTGTAAATCTGTGGTTACTTTAGATGCTTATCAGCCTGCAAGGAGACTGGGTCATAGAACTTAAATATTGCTTTGATTTAAGCATTGCTGAGTTCAAGCTGGCTGTAACCAGATCCTGAAGAATCCAACTTAGGAAGGGAGGAGTAAACCTCATAAGTTGGAGATAATTCTATTCCTTTATATAGCTTTAATTAAAAAGATGTCTTTAAATAAGATGTCCTGCTTTATGAAAGAGCTACTAAAGAAAATTAGCTTTTAGAAGGTTCTCAAACCATTCAGCATCAGCTTGCAGCTCCTCAGCATCTTTTACTTTCTTTAGCTTCTTCCTCCTTTTTCAGATCAACTATCAATGTCATTAATAGTACAACACATTGAAACAGAGCTTTCATCCCAGGAAGGGTTTGTGCACAAGAATCTATAATGAGGAATGCAGTGGACCACACCACTGTTGGAACCCAGCTGTGCCTGAAGCAAGCACAGCCAGGTTTAAGAGCGCTCACGAAATGCTAATTACACATGACAGGGAAGAAAAAAGGCAATTCTAGGAACAACAATCTCCTGAGCCAGAGCTGGTGGGCTGATCAAGAACAACTCACTACCAGAAGACGACACCTAACCGAAAGCACAACTCAACTGTCACAGTAGATGTTTCTTGAAGGATACAGCTGACCACGGGTGAGCATGAGGAACCAGTGAGGAGACAAGCAGACTGGTGAAGCCCTTAGCACTATAGATATAGGGAGGCAGATATTGGAAGAAATTGCACCAGCACAAACGAGGGCATGGCTCCACAGCATACCATCATTAAGGTGGCAGCAGCAAAAACACATACAAAGCCACACAGAAAACACGAAGCTGCACTGACTGTGGCAAAACCCCCTGTGTGGAGGCATTTACCAGAGAGCAGCTGAAATGCTGTGGGTATCTTCTAGTAACATGTGATATATCCCCAGACAGCTTTCCCTTGTGTCAGCAAGCTCAGACAGGAGAGATCTTGCTCTAACCACTCAGGGTTGCTTCTTGCATTTTTCCACTCAAACTTGCTCAACTTAACAGCTCTGCTTTACAAGACTTCACCATGGCTCAAAATTTATGAGGGAAGCTTTCTAAGGTAAAAGGGCAGGCAGGTGCCTGGTTTCCCCTGACAACCAGCACCGTGCTCTTACACGTGCTGCTGAACATCTCCCTAGGCTGGCTCCTTAGGTGTCTGAAGAGGAGGCTGAAGAGCAAGAGATTCAGCTGGCACCTGTGGCAGCTGACATTTCCACAGAGACATGAGGAACTTTTGCAGCAAACTCCTCTGGATTTCAACTTTCTCACAAACAAGAATTTCAACCCAGCATTGCCAAAAGGTTTTCAAAGATGCATACATCTTTCTGCAGACCTAGTTGATGATTTCAGGAAAACCCATTGGAGGCTGTTTCTTCACAAAGCCAGGCAACTGCTGGCAGCTTGGCATCGAAGAAGTGGAACACAAAATGCAAGTCAGAAGCAGTTAATGAACAAATTAACTGCGCAGGCCAGAGCTCCATAAGGTTTCGTGCCCAGAAACACCAGTTTGGAAGGCAAGGAGAATAATGAAATACAAAGGAAAAGCAGGGAACTAGAGTGACAATTTCCTGATGTGTTAATTAATTCTTGATTCATTCTTCCACTGCAGGCGAGTAAGAAACTATTAGGAATTGCACAAATGTCTGTGCAAGCTGTGGCCCCAAATTCTGGTTTCTGTTCATCTGGCAGAAACCTTTTATGCTGACTATGGCAGAAAGAAATTATTCAAAGTGAGGCAAACACGTGAGGCATAAACATGCCTTACCCTTGACAGAAAAGAACTGACACATTTTTGCCTACTTTAAGCTCAAAATTCTGAGTATAAAGTAATGTAAACAAACAAACAAAAAAAGCATGGTCTTAAAAAATGCCCCCAGTTTGCTGAGGTCAACTTTTTAAGGAAGCCAATACTCAAACTGGACTGGACCTAACTTTCTTTCACAGTTTTTTACAAAGGTAATGCAGGAATGAAGTGGAGAATGTAGCAAACCCTTGAAGACCTTGAGCTCTGCAGCTCATGGAGCTGTATTCAAGCCCTTTCTTTCTTGGTGGACTAAGGCTCCACATCTCAAAGCACTGGTGTTGATTACCAGGTCTTAGCCCTCTGCAGTCAGTTGTCTGTCAACAACACAGAAGCTCACACCTTTCCATCTGTCAGTAAGTGACAAGTCTGAGGATTTCTCCAAATGCAAGATCTCCAGTCCTAAGTGGAAGAAGGCACCATGCATTGCTTTGAACAGGCTGTTTTGGTTGCCTTCCCCATGCTGCCCAACCAGCTCCTCACCACTGAGTGTCACAGCAGCCCAGTTTGGATGAAGCTCTGAACTCACACCTTTGACCTACTATTGACAAGTGTGACTTGGAGACTGCTCTAGCCTCAATGGATGTGGCATCTACCCACGCAAATGCCACAGCACAATTAAATCAGAGGTGAAAAGTGTATATTGATTCCCTGTTCTCACATCTGCAAAAGCTGCTCATGGCCGTAGCTCCTGAAGGTCTGCCTCTTCAAGGGGATACTCTGTGCCCCAAATCTATGCCTCCTCAGAGGCACATCCCACTTCCTCAATGACCAAGCAAAAAGCCAGCTGAGTTACAAGCACGCCAAGCTGCAATGCCTCCCCAATCTTTGGGAATCTTGGTTTTGTCTTGGTCTGTATGAAAGCTCTTGGATAGCTCAGTGGAGCGTCTACTTTTCAGAGACCCAAGCCAGTGCCTGAAGGAATGAATTGTGGAGTCTCCTTCTCTGGAGAGATTCCAAATCTACTTGGACATTGCAGTCCTAGCATACCTGCTGTGGGTGACCCTGCTAGATGATCTCCAGAGGTTCCTTCCAACTCACAACTCACATCGTGTTAAGAGTTCCATACCTAGGCAGAGCCCTGAACTCAAGCACAAAGTTTCACAGAGCAGAAGCACATCTCTCACTCCACACTATTAATTTGCTCACAATATCAAAGATGTCATTTTTTCATAGATTTTGCAGTAACAATTGTCCAGAAGCACACTTGACCACAGGACAAGACACCTTGCCTGCTGAGAGCCAGCCAAGAGTCGAATCATTGGCAATGTTTTCCAAAATACCTGCTTTAAAAAACATCTACTCTGGGTGACTACTTTTTCTAACAACCTAAACAGAGATTATAAAAGGCATCTTCATAACAATGAGTATCCTTTAATGCAGGCACATGTTTTCAAGCCCAATTTTAGGGATGCTTTCTGAGATTAATTTTAACAGCAACAGCAAATAGCATGATCTCCTCCATTTTTAAAGGATGGACATGTAGGGAGCTATGTAACACATTTTGTATCTCTACAAACATGTATGTTTATTCAATTACAGCTAGATAAAATGAAGGTGCAGAATTTTTTTTTTCCACCTCCCATCTACTTCACAAATAGGGAAGAAAACCCCAAACCCATAACCAAACCTCCTAAATCCACTGAAGCCACCCGCTCAAGCCATGGATATCATCAATAGAAACCTGCCTCCCAGTATTTCTTATTCCCATGCTTCAGCTGTAAGAATTCAACCAAACATTCTGGTTTTCTCCCATGTCTGGGCAACTTTCCAGAACTTCTACTCTCAACAGGCAACTTTAGTCCAATCTAGGTTGCATTCCTTCGTGCTACTTGCCTGTTTCCTCCCTGTTGACATTTGCACAAACTACAAAAATGGTTGCAGTGGGAGATTCCAGGCAGATGCAGGGCTGCCCTCTACTCTGCTCTTGTGAGACCCCACCTGCAGTACTGCATCTAGTTCTGGTGACTTTAGCACAAGAAGGACATGAACTGTTGGACAGAGTCCAGAAGAGGCCATGAAGGTGATCAGAGGTCTGGAGCACCTCCCCTATGGAGACAAGCTGCGAGATGTGGGGCTATTCAGCCTGGAGAAATGGAGGCTCTGGGGAGACCTTATAGGAGTCTTCTAGTACCTGAAGGGGGTCTAGAAGAAAGCCAGGAAGGGATTTTTTACAGGGGCCTGTAATGATAGGACAAGAAGTAATGACTTCAAGCTTGAGGAGGTTAGATTTAGACTAGATATTAGGAAGAAATACTTTACAGCAAAGGTCGTGAGACACTGGAACTGGTTGCCCAGGGATGTTGTACATGTCCCCTCCCTGGAAGTGTTCAAGGCTAGGTTGGATGAGGCCTTGAGCAACCTGGTCTGGTGGAAGGTGTCCCTGGCCATGGCAGTGGGGTAGAAGTAGGTGATCTTTAAGGTCCCTTCCAACCCAACACATTCTATGAATTCTATGAATCTATCTATGAAAACACTGAAAAGATTATCAAGAAACTGAGAGACTCTAGAAAACAGGAAGTTGAACACTTGAGTACAGTACACCTGGTGCTTAACCAACTCATCCCTCGTGTCAAATAATTTTATCTAATCAAACAGTTCAAACATCTCCTCACTTGGCCAGAAGGAATGATGTAGAATCAAGTTTTACCTCCTTGTGATCCAGGATCTAATTAACCCTTGTGCAGATATAAATAGGGCAGTGTGCAGAAAAGCTGACTAAAGATAGAAAAAGGGAAGATCTTACTTTCAAAAGAGGGGATGACCTACCCAGCTCCAATGCAGGTAAGAGCAAAATCAGTTCTTTACTTTTGAACACCTCCAGAATTTTGGAGAGAACCAAAATCTACACAGAATTGTAACACAGGTAAGAAATTTGCTTCATCTCAAGATGCATTTAGTTTTCCCTCCTTTACTCCTCCATGTGTCTGCTTCACTTCTAAAAACTCTTCTTGTTCCGAATATCAGCCTTTTGCTTACACACTATATGCCTAAAAACTGGGGGGTTTTATCACATGAAAAATACACCAACAGGAGGGAAAAAAAAAAAAAGTAGTGTTTCTCTATATCCATTTGCTTCTAAGATACTTGTTAATTTTTGGAGTGGCTCTCTTCTAATCCAAAACCCTTGAGGCATTTCAGAAGGTAAATGAGTGATTAGAGGCATTCCTGCTGTAATTTATACATTTTGTAAGCCCTAATTATTCCAAGTCAAAGATTTTATTTTTCCTTAACTGCCAAGTTTGGGAGGCTTTGAGGTGCACAGCAACATGTGCCCGGTGGGTCAGACTTCAACAGATTCTGTCCATCTTGGTATTTAGCTTCATATTTTATAGAGATTTCACTTGTTGGGGAAATAATAATATTGTTGATTACTAACTGAAAAGTGCCTTTCATAAAAATCATAAAATCACACAATTTTAGAGGTTGGAGGGGACCTCCAGAGATCGAGTCCAACCTCCCTGCCAAGGCAGGACCCCCTAGAATAGTTCGCACAGGAACACATCCAGGCAGGTTTGGAAAGTCTCCAGAGAAGACGCCACAACCTCTCTAGGCAGCCTGTTTCAGGGCTCTGTCACCCTCACTGTAGAGAAGCTTCTCCTCATGTTGAGGTGTAACCTTCTATGTTGCAGTTTGTAGCCACTGTCCCCTTGTCTTGTTGCTGCTGACCAGTAAAAAGAGCTTGGCCCCCATCCACTTGGCACTCATCCCTCAGATATTTGTATACACTGATCAGATCTCCTCTCAGTCTTCTCCATACTAAACAGTGCCAGGTTTCTCAGTCTTTCTTCATAAGGGAGATGTTCAAGTCCCCCAGTCATCCTTGTGGTTCTCTGCTGGACTCCTTCCAGTAGGTTCCTGTCTCTCTTGAACTGGGAAGTCCAAAACTGGACACAGTATTCCAGGTGTGGTCTCATCAGGGCAGAGTAGAAAGGGAGAAGAACCTCCCTAGCCCTGCTGGCCAAACTTTTCCTGATGCACCCCAGGATGCCATTGGCGCTCTTGGCCACAAGGGCACATTGCTGGCCCATGCAGAACTTGCTGTCCACCAGGACTCCAAGGTTTTTCTCCCCAGAGGTGCTTTCCAGCAGGGCAGCCCCCAACCTGTACCGGTGCCTGTTGTTATTTCCTAATAGAAATTAGGTTCTGAACGAAAAGAAATCCTGACCAGCTCTAATATTGCTAAATGGTTTTAGATGCTTCTAAAACTTGATATATCATACACCAAAAAAGAAAACTACAAATACTAGCTCCAGTAATTCGCTATTAAACTGGTAAGCAAACAAATCAAAATCAGTTGCATACATGAAGCATGTATCAGCCTTACTGACTGCACAGTGTTGCAGCAGTGGGGATTTCAGTGGAGCCTGCTTGGAAGGATCAGTAAGAGTCACAGAATGCTAGAGGTTGGAAGGCACCTCTAGAGATCTCCAGATCACACAGGATCATGGAATGGCACGAGTTGGAAGGGACCTCTGGAAAACATTGAGTCCAAGTGCCCTGCCAAAGCAGGGTCAGTTGGGGCAGGACAGACAAGAACTCAGAGCTGCTTATGGGTACCATATAAGTACCCATATGCTTATGTGCTTATGGGTACCATATAAATACCCATGTGCTTATGGTACATATAAGTACCATTATAGGTACTTATATGGCAATTTTAAACCTTTGGCTAATAAAAACCTTCACATGTTGTCATCATGTACTGTACATATTCACACACAAACAAGTGAGGAGAAAACTGCAGGTCAGCAGCACTAAATAGTGGTTGCACAGCAAGAAGGAACTGGTTGGAATGGAAGAAATGTAGATATCCTTTAAGTACAGAGAGGTGAAATATGCATAACTCAATCTAACATGCAGGGAACACACATGATTTCAGTTTTTATGTTAGGCACAATATACTTTTATTTAATTACTGAGCCCGAACACTTGTTTCCTCAGCCCTATGCAATTTCATGCTTAATTTAAAGACAGAATACCCAAGGAGTATCTAAAGGGGCACAAAATATGGCTAATATAACATCAGTACAGAGGGACCTGCTGCTCTGCTGTTTGGCAAGTGAAGGGGCCTGGGTAGTTTCTACCCTTCAGTGCATTGCAGTGAGATTCCAGCAAAAACACATGGTGGAGGGAAGAAGGGAGGGCTGAGTGTTCAGCTGAATGAACTTACTGTTACCTTTTTTTTTTTTTCCCCTAACATAAGTCTTCTTTTTCCTGATACTGTCTGAATTTGAAACATCTAATTTAATCCATTGAAGGGCCCCGTCTTCCTTTTATTTCCTGTCTGTACTGGAGCAGTCGCCTGTTTCAATTATGACTTTCTCCAGCTCCTACATTTTCCGTGCTCCAGCTGGCTCTGAGTGCACTTCCTTGGAAGGTAAAAATGCACTAACTGTGCTGATCGGAGACTGATAGCTGCAAAGCCACAATATTTAATAGCTGGGCTGATAAGAGAAGGGGTTAACACACACGCACAAAAGAAATCCAACCAAAAAACCCTCAAAACAAGCCAACCAACAAATCCAACCCCTCCAACACGATTTCAAGCCTAAACAAAAGGATATTATATAGCTGCATGTTCAATTAAGGCCCCGTTTAATATATATATACACAGAGAACTGCAGACTGCTTACATAAATTCATACTTTTATGGTAAATTTCACCCACTTCTATGCATGTGTGTTAAATGTTCCTTTCCTGCTTTTCAGTCAGTTAGTGCTGACTGGGGACTAACTCGGTGCAATTATTTCAAAGAGGAGGGCTGTGGGATTGATATGGTATTACTGAAAAGCCCTTTCCAGGTAAAAATAAGACTATTTTGTAGTCAGAATGGCAAAAAGAAAAAAAAAAAAATCTCTGAGCTGTAAACACCAGTGAATGTATTTTTTTCTGCTTTATGAAAGCTACAAATCTTCCCCCCCCACACCCCTTTCTCCTTACTCATAGGGCAGTTTAATTACAGTTTAATCTCTTTCAGTAAGCACCCCTTGAGACCTTATTGTCCAAGTCCTGTATTATCAAGGCTGCAGCTACAATTTACTGCAGTAGGTGGGGGTTGTCCTTTAGGAAGGCGAGAAGGTACCAAGAATTCAAAGAAAAATAGAAAAGGACTAAAGAAAAAAGTAGTTCAGTGACTTTATTACTAACAGTGCAAAGCTTTACTGGACCCTGGAGGAACTAGTTCAATAATTAGGGAAACACTGTAGAGGCAATGGCCAGCACTCCCCCTCTCCAACATGCCTGTGTCAGTAAATCCAAATGAAAACTTGGGAGTTAATGCTGTTCAGTGGCAGCTCAGGCACAAGGGTGTGTGGGAGGCAAGGCAAGAAGTTAAAGAAAAGCAGGTTGCTAGGTGTGAAATGCAAACGTGGGTATTCTGGTTTATAGGGTTGTGTTGAATATAAGCGGGCACCAGGAATTTAACAAAAAAAAATCCATAGGAGTTTGCCACCATCATTTTCAAATTCCTTTGAAAGTATTTTCCTGAGATGTCAAAGCAACTTTGGATGTAGAAAAATAAACTTAATTCAAGGTAGCAACATGAAGGACGTTGTTAACAGCTGCTGTTTGTGCTGGTACAAGCACTGTGAAACAACTGCAGCTGAGAACCGGTCCAGTATGAAGCTACTGGTACTATGGAGGAGAGCACAGCTACCTGATCTTTTGGGTAGGCTTTAAAGGGATGCTTGCACCAAATTTTAATCTTAGGCACACAGCACACAAACATGACATAGTGAAATCTAAGTGAGGCATTACTAATATCCAGGAATGATATTTTTCCAACTATTTTTTTGTTATCTATTGTGCCTCTCTGCTTTCTGACAACTGTTTACTGTGCATGGCAGGAACTTGTTGCTTAAGTGTGCAGATAGGACATGGTATGCAGACAGTGACCTAAAGGGAATATTTATTTCTGTGCAGCATAGTGGGTTATGGTTACAGCTATCAAGCTGTTCCAGTTGCTGATTTATTCATCCAGAAGGACAGATACAATATTTTTCTAAATCTGTTTCCTATTAACTTTTCCTCCCCCCTGCCATGGCCACCCCCTTTCAAGATTCCTAAAATGGATGAAGTCTCTTCTTTTCTCAGCCACAAACCAAGGTATACTGTATATAAAAAGTCCCTCATCCTTGAGGCAATGATCAAGGAACAGGATATCCTGGTTAATACTAATGCAGGAAGGAGGCTTGGTCATTCTCATAGACTTTTCTACCCACTGGTGCCTTCTGAACCAGCCTAAGGCATGCTTGTCATTTCTTCTCTGGGAAAAAAAAATGTAGTAAAAAGAGGCAGAGATAATTTAAAGATAGGTCTACCGTGGGACAAGGCAGTGTGGCACTAAATGTGGGAACGGCAGAACTGTTTTGAAGCAAATATCACAAAATAATAATAATAAGTAGCAATACCAGCAACCCTGAGAACAGAAGGCATTCCAAAATTTGTTTGCAGAATGTGGAGAAGATTCTAAACCACTTAAAATTTCAAGTGATAAAATGCACCGCCCCCCATATCAACCCACAGAATATTGTAAGTGACCTTTTAGCTCTTCTGCTGCTTCTTGCACAAATCCCTGGCCCCTGGCCTCTCAAGAATGGAGAAGCAATCCATGCAGTCAAGAAAACAGTGGTAACACACCAGTGCAAACTCTGTTTTAATGCATAGAATGGTAAGGTT
>VWYK01113910.1:9029-22494 GCA_013399775.1 Semnornis frantzii | reverse complement strand
GGGCCTGTTCCTCAGGGCTGCTCTCAGCCATTCCCCACCCAGCCTGGAGCTGTACTTGGCATTGTGCCTACCCAGGTGCAGGACCTTACACTTGGCCTTGTTGAATGTCAGGAGGTTGGCCTGGGCACAGCTCTGCAGCCTGTCCAGGTCCCTCTGCATGGATCCCTGCCCTCTAGCAAGTCGACTGTGCCACACAGCTTGGTGCCATCTGCACACTTGCTGAGGCTGCACTGATTCCTCTGTCCATGGCACTGACAAAGATGTCAAACAGCACTGGTGCCAGCACTGACCCCTGAGGGAGCCACTTGGCACTGGTCTTCAGGTGGACATAGTGCCCTTGATCACCACCCTCTGCCAGAAGTTTAGCTGGCAGATGGAACTGGGCAAAGCAAACTTGCCCAAAACAGTGCTGCTGAAAAGGAGAAGTTAATACAAGGCAAATGGAACAAAAAACCAAACAAGTTTTATCAGTTGAGAGTTATCTCACAGCAGAGTTGTGTTTAATCTCCTTAGTGCGTGCCGTGGTTGTGATGACTAGTTTCTGCACATGTGCCATGATAAATGGATGCCATTCTTTGATGGCAATGATTACATTGTCCACCTTGGCATTTATGGGAAACAGTTGCATTTTAAAGCAATATTTGATCTTCTCACCATGTTTTCATCCATTGTTTTCTCCGACAGCTGAAATAAGTCAAGTGGCAGAGACCAGAACAGTCTCAGGTTGCTGAAGTGCTTCTCTGCTTCAATTTTCAAGTTAGATTCCCGTGCCCTAGTTGTTGTTTTTCTGTTTCTGCTCTGCTTATTTCATCTCTTAAAATGTAAAAGCAAATGTTTTGCTCCAAAGTCTTTAAAGCTCTGCCTGCAAAGTTGCATTTAAATATGCTCTGGGTGTGTATCAGTAATGTGCAGAAGCCCCGGGTCGTGTTAATTGCATACTGCATGTATGCAAATGAGGTCTTTCATGGAGGCAAACGACCCTGCAGTTTCTTTGCTCTCCCCCTATCTGAAGAATCAGCCTTGCTTTCAAGCAGTAACTGACCTTAATTTGGGATGATGACAACAACCATCTTGAAGCAATGAGACTTCAGAGAAGTCTTAAGTGCTTTGTGCAGTTACCACTGTCTTTGACCCAACAGAATTCCAGATGAAATTGCAATATGATTTCTTTTTCATCTAATTGTGGATGACAGGTCAATGGATGCGAGCCTCTGGTTTGCTCCTTTGTACTTACCTACAGCTCTGGCTCCACTGCTCTTTCTCTCTTTAGTTTAGTTTTGCGTGTGGAGTTGGCAGTTTTGTAATCGGCCCCTGCAACCGCGGCCCCTGCAGCGTGTGTGGAGGAACTGGAGGGGAGGGCAGTGACAAACCCTTAGCAAAACCTCCATGATTCAGATGTAACATTAAAAGAATGAAGTCCCCTACTGTTTAGTTAGAATCCAGAGTGTCTTTGGCTTTTAATTTTTGTGTTCATTTGAATGAGTTGCCATGCGTTTGTTGCTGCTGTCCACTTGCTGGATCCTCTTTGCTTTGTGGTAGCTTTTATCTATCTAGTTGTGTATATTTTAATGGTTACCATTTCCTATTTCTGTCTCATCTGATACTGGTGCTATTAACAAAGAGAAAACTCAGACCAGATGGCTGCCAAACAGGGAAACCACCTGCTATTCTGGCAATGCCAAATATTTTTCCCCCTCCATTTTTCTTTAGAAAATTCCTGGGACAGGTACAGGATTTTCTGAGTATCCCAAGAATGTTTGCATGCAACCAGAGAAATATCCCAAATCCCTTCAAGTTTATCCTTGCAGTTCTCTTCTCTGCTGTGTCCTCTCTCTCTCAGGTAATTCCATATAATCATTGAATGGTTTGGGTTGGAAGTAACCGTAACGATTACCTAGTTCTAACCCCGCTGCCATGGGCAGGGACACCTTTCACTAGCCCAGGTTGCTCAAGGCCTCATTGAACCTGGCTTTGAACATTTCCATTCTTGGAGCCTCCACAACCTCCCTGGGCAAGCTGTTCCATTGTCTCACCTCCCTCATAGGGAAGAATTTCCTCCTAGTGTCTAATCTGAATCCAGTTTCTTTCAGTTTGAAGCCATTCCTCCTTGTTCTGTCACCACATGCCTTTGTAAAATATCTCTCCAGCTATCCAGAAGGCCTTTCCCATTGTCCCACTTCGATCTTCCATCTGAGCCCTGTGCTATCTAACTCTCAGGCACTCAGTTTGCAGACCTTGCTCCATTGAGCTGCCTCTGAGCCTGCAAGTAAATGCCTGAACCTGACCTCTGCTTGTTTCATCACCTCTAAAGCCACCCATGCTGCCAGTATGGGATGAGGAGCTGCCAATGCAAGCAGAATCCAACAAGGTGAACCTGCCAGGAGTCCTCCAGGAGCTCCTCCCCACTCGTGAGGCTAAGACTAGTGCATACCAGGCGAGTGAAAATCCACCTTGAAAAAGTAGTTGTTTGGCATCTGCAAGGCTTGTATCTAATCTCTTAGTTTAGATAACTTTGAATTAGCTTACTAGTTCAAGTAAGCATGTTGTGAAGCTGTTGTGCAACTGCCAGGAACTGGACTGTTTCTTGTTGTTGCGGCATATGAGTCCTGTGGGCTTTGGATGAAATTTTCTGCAATTGAAGACCACTTCAGTGTGCTTAAATGGCTTTTCTTTCAGCACCTATGACTTCTGCAGCCTGGCTGCCTTCTGCAGAATATACTTCTCTGCACACCGAACAAGGCAGACCAAAATCTGTGCCACCTGTAGGATGTGGTGTTTCCTGAGACATTAAAAAGGGGACAGCATGCTGGCTGAATGGAGTCTAAGTCTTCTCCCTTCCTGATAAATCTCTAATAAATATGCAAACTGTTTTGTATCTAAGACAATTAGAGTAGAACCATAGACTTGGATTGGTTGGAAAAGATCCTTAATATCATTGAGGCCAACCATTCCCTGACTTTCCTAAGGATGAGGCTAAACCATGTCCCTCAGCACCACATCTCTGCCTCTTTGAAACACTTCCAGGGGTGGGGATTCAACTGCTGCTCTGGGGAGCCTATGCCAGTGACTGAAAATCTTTTCAGTGAAGAAATTTTTTTCTCATCTCCAAACTAAACCTCCTCTGGTGCAACTTGGGGTTATTTCCCTTCATTCTATCACTACTGTGTGCAGTTCTGGAGCCCCCAGCACAGGAAGGACATGGAACTGTTGGAGCAGGTCCAGAGGAGGCCACGAAGCTGCTGAGAGGGCTGCAGCAGCTCTGCTGTGAGGACAGGCTGAGAGAGTTGGGGCTGTGCAGCCTGCAGAAGAGAAAGCTTCAAGGAGACCTTATAGTAGCCTTCAGTATCTGAAGGGGGCTATAGGAAGGCTGTGGAGGGACTATTGACAAGGTCTGGGAATGCCAGGACAAGGGACAATGGGTTTGAAGTGGCAGAGTGGAGACTGAAAGTGGATGTTAGGAGGAAGTTGTTTGGAGTGAGGGTGGTGAGACACTGGCACAGGTTGCCCAGGGAGGTTGTGGCTGCTCCCTCCTTGGAGGTATTCAAGGCCATGTTGGAGGAGGCCTTGAGTGACCTGTACTAGTGGGAGGTGTCCCTGCCTATGGCAGGGGGTTGGAACTGGATGATCCTTCAGGTCCCTTCCAACCTTACCATTCTATGATTCTGTAATACTAGAAGGAAGAGACCAACACCACTCCTGGCTCTGCAACCTTTTTTTCAGGGAGCTATAGATAACCAGAAAGTCTCCCCTCAGCCTCCTCTTCTCCAGACTAACCAACTCCAGTTCTCTCATCTGCTTCTCACCAACCCTGTCCTCCAAACCTTTCACCTGCTTTTGTTGCACACATCTTAGCCTAATCTTTCAGTTTCTTTGGCATTGTGTGCTACTCCTCCTCTTTCCTTGCACAAGTGTCCCACTCCAAAACGATAAGGTTGTCTTTGGAGGGTTAAGTTCTTGCTTGTTAGAAGTGAGAAAGAAAACTAAAGTGTTTAAAGTTGACAGAGTTATTTTCACCAGTCTACTTTGTTTCATGAGTAGAGGCTTTACAGTGATGGTCTGAAATTGTGACAGGAGAGGTTTAGGATATTTGGATTTTTTTTTTTTTTCCATTCAAGTGTGGTCAGGCATTGGAACAGGCTGCCCAGGGAGGTGGTGGAGTCACCATGCGAGGATGTCCAAGAAATGTGTGGCCATGGCACTTAGGGACATGGTTTAATGGCCATGGTGATGTTGGGTTGACAGTTGGACTGAATGATCTTAGAGAGCTTTTCCAACCCAAACAATTCTGTGATCCTAAGATGACAAAGCTCATCTGTGGAGCTGCTACCAGGACCTAAAAGCAATCGGAAGGTGATGATGGATAAAGATTTAGGAATGCACTTCTTCTCTTTTACAGGAGGCAATGTCCTCTTTCCTAGTTTTCTCTGGCCATTAAAGGGGAACAAAGCCCACAGCCCAAACTCTGAGCCTGTGGCCATTACTGCTTGGAACTAAACTCCTTGATTTCCTTATCCATTTCTAAGGAAGTCTTGAAAAAGCATCCCGGGAAGGCATTTAAATAACAAAGATGCTTCTTTAGTTTGTCACCTTCTCTCTACCAAGGGCCAAGTCACAAAGGGAGCAGTTTTTACAGCTGGGGTGATTTGTAACTTCTCTTTCTCTCCTCATTGCTCTCCTCCTGCTCCTTGCTGTTAGCTCAGGTCTCTGGTAAGAAATGCAAAGGAGGGCCCCTGCCTGCTCCTTCGGGATGTTTTCTCTTCCCTTTCTGAGGCATTCAGGGGTTTGCTGCTGGCTTGCTTCCTTTTTCAAGTTTTCACTTCTTTTCTGGACCAATGTGACTAATTTCTTGATTCTTCTTTTTCTTTTTGCTTTTTTCCTATGTGCAAGCAGGTCCTGCTGCTAGCCCCCAGTTTTTTTGTGCTCTGATCCCAACCTAGGCAACTGTCACATTTCGACCTGCAGGGAACCTTCTGGTACTAACATTCCTGCCTTGTTTTTGTTAGGGCATCTCTCCCAACAAATCCCTGGCTGTTTGAAGCAGAAGTCATGTGTATTCAGTAGGAATGAATAATGAATGCATTCAGAGGGTACCTTGCCCTTCTCCTCCCTTTGCACATCATAAATACCCACTGTTTTGGGTTGGTTTTCATGTTGCTCTCCAAGCACAGCTTGACAAATTGTGGTGATTCAGCTCTCCATTTCAAAACACTTTGCTGCATGCAACTGATGGTTTCTGTGTCTGGAAACGGATCCCACTTGGAACTCAGGGCTGGTATCCCTGTGCAGCTCTGGAGTTCTGGAGATTTAGAAAAGTGTCACAATTTTTTTCCCAAGGAGCTCACAGAAACGCAGCAGGAGGTGTATGGACAATGTGATGAGGAGCATTGGGGATCTGGACAGAGTTCAGCTCACCTGGCTTTAGATGTCTTTTTAAGCTGTTCAAAGATATTTTGCAATGACAGGCCAAGGGGCAATGGGTTTAAACTGGCAGAGGGGAGGTTGAAAGTGGATGTTAGGAGGAAGTTGTTTGGAGTGAGGGTGGTGACACTGGCACAGGTTGCCCAGGGAGGTAGTGGAGCACAGAATCACCCAACGTGATCAAAGATCGCCTTGAGTGATTCTGTGCTCCACCACCTCCCTGGAGGTGGTCAAGGCCAGGTTGGATGAGGCTTGAGTGACCTGTACTAGTGGGAGGTGTCCCTGCCTATGGCAGGGGGTTGGAACTGGATGATCCTTGAGGTCCCTTCCAACCTTACCATTCTGTGATTTTAGGTATTTTTAAGCTGTGTTTTTACAATTTAAGGTGTTTGAAAGATAAGTATCCATAGGCTCATGGAATGGTTTGGGTTGGAAGGGGGATTGAAGATGATCTAGTTGCAATCTTCATGTCATAAGCAGGGACACCTCCCACCAGCCCAGGTTGCTCAAGCCCTCATCCACCCTGGCCTAGGATGCTTCCTCCCTGGGCAGCCTGTGCCAGTGTCTCACCACCCTCACTCCAAATAATTTCTTCCTCATCTCCAGTCTAAATCTCCCCTTTTCCGGCTTTAATCTGTTCCCCCTCATCCTATCACAACAAAAGTCCCTCCCCAGCTTTCTTGTAGCTCCCTGTCACTGCTCTGAGCTCTCCCTGGAGCCATCTCCCCTCCAGGCTGAAAAGCACCAACTCTCCCAACCTCCCCAACAGAGAAGGTTCTCCAACCCTCTGATCATCTTTGTGACCTCCTGTGGACCTGCTTCAGCAGTTCAATGTGACTTAGATGTTTCCTTCTCTAAAACAGATGTCTACTGACAGGATCTGGTAATTACTGTGGATTGAAAAGAAAGTCCAGGAGATGTTGTGGTACATATTTGAAGCTTTAATCCATTGCTCCTCACCCCATCACTCCAAGGCCTTGTAGAAAGTCTTTCCCCAAGTATTTTTAATTTATTTTAAAGTTTGTTCTTTTAAAGATGGTTTAAATCTGTGTTTTTCAGGATGAACTGAGCTGTTCTTTGAAAATGCCTTCTTCTCTCCACTCACTGTCCAATTGTGTTGGTTGATGAGGTTGTGTGCAGATGACATCTGCTTTTTTCCAGTGTGCCCTCTGTTCCTGGCCAGTAGTCACTGGCTGGGACAAAGGATACTTTAAGGGATAAACTGCAAGTACTTGAATTTTGCTGTTAAACGTAACAAGCTGTAGCTGAGGCTCCAAAAAAAAGGCCCCATGTTTGAAAACCAGGTATGGAGGGTGCTTTAATTATCTGATCTCAGTTTCAGGATGCTACAGTAAGAGTCTGGGGAGAAAATGTTTTTGGTGGGGGTGGGATGAGGGGTCTGGGTGTGCTTTTATTGCCGCCTTTACTTAGATAACTGACAGATGGAATGGCCTCAGTTCCATGAACGCTGCAAACCTAGCCCCAAGTTATCCTATTCTCACTCTGGTGATTTCCCTTGAGCATCTATCCTTTGGCCCTTCGAGTTTAAGGAGTCTGTAACAGTCCAGGGAGAACTTAGAGCAGCCTTCCAGTATTGGAGTATTTGAAGTGGGCTACAGGAGAGTTTGAGAGGAAGCATTTGCAAAGGCCTGGAGCGACAGGCTAAGAGGTAATGGCTTCAGACTGGAAGAAGCTCAGATACAATCAGACATCAGTACAAAATTCTTCACCACAAAGATGCTGAAACATTGGAACAGGCTGCCCAGAGAACTCCAAAGTGTTCAAAGCCAAGCTGAATAGAGCCTTGAGCAACCTGGTCTAGCAGGAAATGTCACTGCCCATGGCAGAGGTTTGGGACCAGATGACCTTTAAGGTCTCCTCCATCCCCAACCATTCGGATTCCGTGACCTGTGCAAGAGTGTTTTAGGTGTGGAGGCAAAGCAGGTTAGAGCTACTGGAGATTGTTTACTCAGATGATTCAAGAATCAGGGTGGATGAAGAAGTCAAGCAGATCCCAGAGCTCATTCTGCTGGTGTCCTTTGCCATCTGAGCTCAACTAATGTGGCTGTAATTTTGCCATTGTTTGGCTCTCTGGTGTTTTTAACACTTCCACTGTGCTGGGCGTTAAGCTGTTTGAGAGATGCAACTACAAACATGAGGTTTGCCTTCACAGGAGGCTACCTACATCCTGACTTCTGTAAGAAATTATTCTCTGTGATTCAGCTAATGGACTGCTCCAGAGAGCAATGTTTGTGGTGATTCAGTTCTCTTTGCAAACATCTCCTGATTACTTTTTGGAACATTTGTTGGGACAAAACAACATTTTCTGTGATTCCCCCCACCCCCCCTTCTGAAGCTGAAATTTCTTCAGCAACTCTGACATTCAGAGTAGAAAACAAATGGAATTTTAACCACACGTGACTGTACTCTCTGCTAGGTGTTTTCTGGTATGAAACCACTTTTCTTAAAGGTGTAATTTTCCATCCACCTGCCTGCTTTAAAATGACAAACAAAATGAAGAATTTACAGTCTCAAAACAATAGAGTTTGCTGTCAGGTTCCACCTTGAGTTTATCTGAGACTGCTCTGTGGGTGCCAAGCTGCAGGGATTAGTTGGGAGTTGATTCTATGGACTTCTTACTTCCAACTTTTGGAAACAAAGTTCCTTCTACAGCACCAAGACAGCTTCATGGTGCCCTCAGTAGCTCGGAGTATTACCTTCATTATCAAGTAGCTGAGAGCTTGGAGGGCAGGAAAATCTGAAGAATTTCAAGGTCTGCTTACAGTTAACTGGAATAGATGGGTAGTGCCTCTACCCTGTCCTTGGTTACACAGGGCCAGGGCACTGACTGCATGAGACAAGGGGACACAGGGTGTGTGCAATGGGCATGGCAAGATTAGGAAGTGTGGGTTAAGTGAATGTTCAGTGGGGTGGATTGATATAGATAAGTGGCTGAAAGATTTGAGCTCAGGTGGTTGTGGTCAGTGGGGCAGTTCAGTTGGAGGTCTATAGACTGCTGCTGGCTTGGCTGAGCACAACTCTGCTGGATAAAGCACTGCTGGATGAACAGACCCAAAGAGTGATGCTCAGTGGGGCTAAATCCAGCTGGCAACTGGGCACAAGTTATGTCTGAAAGCTCAGTGTTGGGACCACTTCTGCTTAACATCTTTCTTGATAACCTTGATACAGATACAGAGAGTGTCAAAGGTGGGTTTGCAGAGGACACCAAGTTGGGTGGCAGTGTTGATCTGCAGGAGAGTAGGGAGGCTCTACAGAGGCACTTGGATAGATTGGATTCATGGCCAGTGTTAATGGAGTGAGTTTCAACAAGGCCAAATGGCAGCTCCTGCACTTGGGTCACAGCAACCCCAAGCAGTGCTGCAGGCTTGGGGCAGTGTGGCTGGAAACTGCTTGCAGAAAGAGACCTGGGGGCTGTAATGGACAAGCAGCTGAACAGGAACCAACAGTGTGCCCAGGTGGCCAAGAAAGCCAAAGGCATCCTGGCTGGCATCAGAAATGCTGTGGCCAGCAGCAGCAGGGAGGGGATTGTGCCCTTGGACTCTGCTGTGGGGAGGCCACAGCTGGAGGCTTGTGTTCAGCTTTGGGCAGCTCAAGACAAGAGAGGTGTGGAGGTGCTGGAGCCAGTGCAGAGGAGGGCAAGGAAGCTGTGAAGGGCCTGGAGAGTAAATGTGGTGAGGAGAGACTGAAGAGGCTGGGGCTGGTGAGTGTGAAACAGAGGAGGCTGAGGGCAGAGCTGTCTGCATTCTGTCTGCAGTTACCTGAGAGGAGGTTGTACAGAGGCTGATGCTGGGCTCTGCTCACAGGGAATTAGTGACAAAACAAGGGGGAATGGCCTCAAGCTGCAACAGAGCAGGGTTAGGCTGGACATTAGGAATTTTTTTTTTCACAGCAAGAGTGGTCAGGCATTGGAATGTTCTGCCCAGGGAGATGGTGGAGTCAGCAACTTTGAATGTGTTTAAAGGTTGGATGTGGTGCTTGGGTTTATGGTTTAGGGTGCACCATGTAGAGTAGGGATATGGGTTGGACTTGGTGATCCTGAGGGGCTTTTGCATCCTCAATGTTTCTGTGGTTCTGTAGTAAGTGGTGGCCCCTGTGGGTCAGTACTGGGTCCAGTTCTGTTCAATGTATTCATCAACAGTCTGGCTGAAGGGACCCAGAGGACCCTCAGCGAGTTTGCTGATGGCACCAGTCTGGGAGGGGGGGCTGGCATCAGGCTGTGCTGCATTCGGCAAGACCTGGACAGGGTGGAGAGCTGAGCAGGGAGTAACCTTATGAAAGTCAACAAGAGCAATTGTGGGGTCCTGCACCTGGGAAGGAGTAACCATGTGCAGCAGTAAAGCTGAGGGACTGACCTGCTGGAAAGCAACTCTGTGGAAAAAGCTCTGGGAGTGCTGGTGGGCAATAGGATGACCATGAGCCAGCAACGTGCCCTTGTGGCCAAGGAGGCCAATGGCATCCCCAAGTTGAGGCCATTTCTTCTTTCTATCACCTGATACTAAGGAAAAGAGACCCAACCCATCTCACTCCAGCCTCCTTTCAGAGAGTTGTGGAGGACAATGAGGTCTCTGCTCACCCCAGACCCTTCCTCAGCTTTGGCCTTTTTCATGTGCTGGCTTCTGCTGCTTGTTGGTGTTTAATTTGGTTGGCTGTTGTGAAATATGGCTACAACTTGCACCTTTAGTTTGTGTTACATTTTCTGGGGCCAGTCTTCCTTACATCCCATGTATTTCTTAGATCAGTGTTTGCCTGGATTCTTTGTGTGCATTTTCTGCAGCCTTTGAACCAATAAGACCCTTGTAAGACTGGAAAGCTTGTCAGGTTTGGTTCTCAGAATGAGAAAAGGAAATTTGGGAGGGGGGGATTTATTGGGTGAGTTTTTGCAGGGAGGGGAGTGTTTGGGATTACTTTTTTTTCCTGCCTAGAGCTGCTATTGTGGCTGTCTCTCTTTTCTGTGGATGTCCATTTTCGAGTTCTGTCTTTCTGATACCCAGGTGAGCGGATACTTCTGAGCTCTGCTTAGTGCTGTGAGCCAGCTAAAGGATGCATGACCATGGTTTGCATGGCTCTGAGCCCAAGCTAACATATCCTGCCTCTCAGTGGGATTTACTAGCTCAGTCTTGATGCCCTGGACAACCAGCAGTTATGCATTTTCTGACCACCTTGGAGAGGAAACAGAGCAAGCTCATATGTGGTTGTGATTTACTGTGTGCTTCCTTCAAAGCACACAGCTCTTGAGCTCTTCATTCCCCTGGTGGTTGCTTGTCCTTTCCGATGGAGGGAGCAGCCAGACAGTGACTGCACGTTTAGTTCAGACCCTGCAGTCCCAACCATGTTCCAGGAGATAGCAAATCTGTAACCGAAACATTGAAATCTTTTGTTTACCTTTTCTTTCTTGTGCCCTTTAGCTGCGCTTCAACGGGTGCTGGCAGCTCAGCAGGCAACTGTGTGCTGGCTGCACCCAGAGCGGGCAGAGCAGCAACCCAGGGAGGGAATTCTGCCCCTCTGCTGAGACCCTACCTGCAACACTGCCTCCAGTTCTGCTGCCCCCGGCATAAGAGGGACATGGAGCTGCTGGAGCAGGCCCAGAGGAGGCCATGAAGATGATCAGAGGGCTGGAACACCTCCCTTATAGCAACAGGCTGAGGCTGTTGAGCCCTGGAGAAGAGAAGGTTCTGTGGAGACCTCAGAGCAGCCTTCTCGGTGCCTCAGAGCAGCCTCCTCATTAGAAAGCCAAGGTGCAAGACACTTGAGCAGTAGACTTAGTTGCATAAAGATAATTTGCTGGGCAGAAGCATTTACACAGTTCCAGCAGAAATACCTTTTGCTGGAGTGGAGCCTGGGCAGGGTGTCTGGACATAAGCCTGTTGAAACAGTCTCACCTCAACCCTCTCTTCAGTTGTGATTTTACTTAGACCCAGCTCCCGTTTGGATGCTGCTGTGACAGATCCAAGTGGAGGACTCCATCTTTTTCTCATTCTGAAATTGTTGATCTCTCACTGACTCCAATTTCCTGTCCCTGCACATCCCAGGGTTTGGAACACTTTTGTCTGTGCTTTTGCTGTAAGCCGCTCTCGCCATCCGCAGTATAAAGAGACCACATTACAGAGGCATTATCTGCAGAGCTGCTATTTATAGGTTTTCATTTGCACCCATCCAACATTTTAACTGTTCTGATATGGTTTCCAAGAGTTTTGTTTGTTAGATGTAGTTTGATGGCAAAGCTGGGAAGGTCCTCAGGGAATTACAGCGCAGAGCTTTGCAGGTGTTTGGAGACTTGCTTAAATGCACTCAACAGGGTAGCACAGCCAGAGTTGCTCAGTGTTGGAATGGAGTGTGCAGAAAGACACTCTTTAATGGTACTGGTGGCAATTGAACCNATCCAGAAGGATCTGTCCTGTGGAAAATGTTGGTAATAATTTGTGGGCTCTCCTAAAGTGTAGGCATTAACAGTGAGAGCAAATGATCAGCATCCTCTGTCCAGCCTTCTTGTAGCCCCCTTCAGGTACTGGCAGGTTGCTATTAGGTCTCCCTGGAGCCTTCTCTTCTCTGGGCTGAACAATTCCAGTTTCCTCAGCCTGTGCTCATAGCAGAGATGCTCCAACCCCCTGAGCATTTTTGTGGCCTCCTCTGGACCTGCTCTATCAGGTCTATGTCCTTCCCGTATTGAGGGCTGCAGAGCTGGATGCAGTACTTCAGGCAAGGTCTCACCAGAGCAGAGGGGCAGAATCTCCTCTCTCTATCTCTGGCCATGCTGCTTTGGATGCAGTCCAGGCTGCCATTAGCCTTCTGTGCTGCAGTCTCACACTGCCTGCTCCTGTCCAACTTCTCCCCCACCAGCATCCCCAAGTCCTTTTCCTCAGGGTTGCTTTCCATCACCACCTCCCCCAGCCTGCATTGACAGTGAGGACTGTTCCGGCCCAGGTGCGGGACCCTGCACTTGCTCTTGTTGAACCAATTTTGAGTGACCAATGTATGGTGAAAGAGAAAGCAAAGGTCATGAACCTTGAGGATTGGGATGGGCTGGACAAACTGTGTTCTACAGCCTTGTGAAACTGCACTTTTGTGACTTGGGAGTATTTTTTCCTGTCTGGTGCCATCATAATAGGGAGTGCTTGCTGGTGAGATGAGCCTAAGCCAACCTTGAACTAAAAGCTTGGTGCATGAGCTGGATGTTTTCTGGCTGTCAGTTGTGTAAAGAGGAAGCCCGATTGATTATTTTTTTTACTGCTGCTCTGCCATGTGATGCACAATCTAGATGTGTATAAGAAATAAAGGAGGGGATAGAGGAAGCAGAAGAAAGGTGTTATGGTTAGGATGGCTGAATCCATCTGTGGAGATGTGGGTCCTGACTCTCTGGTCTTAGCTGCAGAATTTTGTTTGTTTCTTACCAATGACTTAAGGTTTTTTTTCAGATTTCATCTTGTTTCTTTATGCTGAAATTGAGGTCCCCTGGCCTGTACAAGGAACTGAAGTCCAGAACTTGAACACAGTCAATTGTGAGGAGTCTGAGAGTGAGCAGCCTGAGCCCACTGTGTATTTGTGGAAGTGAAGCTTTTTTTCACCTCAGTTTGGATAGTGTGGATAATTCCATTCCTACTTTTCAGGGTGTATTATGAAGGTTGACTAATTAATGACCGTGATGAGAGCTATAAAAAAGAAAGGCTCCCGAGGAAACTAATATCCCTACCTTGATGGTGGGATTTGAATAGTCTGGTCTAATAAAAGGAGACATCCACAGGAGGAGCCATCTCTGCTGTGTGCAGAAGAAAGCAGGGAGCCTCATCCAAGGGTAATATATGAGTGCCTGATTAACGACAATGTCCTAATGCATATGGGCAAGTGGAAAAGATTCAGTTTGTACAGGCAGCCCATTCCCTAATTTATGGACATTTGACTTTGCCATCTTCATCTTTTCATGCAGTGTGTGTTGTTGCTTCCCCGCCTCCCCCTAGTTTGTTGCTTTTTCTCCTGCCTCCAGGTTGTTGCTTCCTCCCCTCCTCCCCCATAGGTTGCTTTTTCCCCCCCC
>VWYK01113804.1:0-11427 GCA_013399775.1 Semnornis frantzii | reverse complement strand
GAAGACAGGTTGAGAGAGCTGAGTTGTCCATCTGGGAGAAGAAAATGCTCCAAGGAGACATTCCAGCCTTCAGCACTTAAAGAGGGCCTGTAAAAAGGGTGGGGGCAATCATTTTAGCAAGGCCTGTTCTGACAGGACAAAAGGGAATGGTTTTAAACTAAAAGAATAGATTCAGTCTAGACACAAGGAAGACACTTTTTGCATGGCAAAACATTCAAACAGGTTGCCCAGGAAGGTGGAAGAAGCCCTGTGCCTGAAAACATTCAAGGGCAGGATGAATGGGGCTCTGAGAAACCAGATCTAGTTGGAGACATCCCTGCTTACTGCAGGGAGGTTGGACTAGATGACCTTGAGAGGTCCCTTCCATCCTCAGGCATTCTGTGATTCAATGTTCAAGCACATCTTCCCTGAAATGTGAAAATACCTCTGTATACAAGGTCATGGTAGCGTGCAAAACAAATCTACTTGTTTTTAAATGATATTCAGGAATGTCATTGTTCTTAAAAAATTATTATAGGAAGAAAAAAACCCACAAAATAGTATTCTATTTTGTGATGAGAAGTCTTCAAACTTTTCAGCTAATATCCTTAGCTGATATTTAATAATTTTCCTAGTTCCTTAAGGAATGCAGCAGTGATTACTTATAGTTATTTGGGGGGAAAAAAATTAATATTTTACTTCATGAATGCCTTAAGAAGAGATAGATTAGCTTTCTTACAGTTGGTTGCACTTCAGAATGCTAAGTCTTTATGCATTCCTCAAAAACCTCTTCACAACAAAGTTTGCCTAAAGAACTGTTCATTTTTCTAACTTTTTTGACTCATCACCCCTGCAAATGTAGGAGGACAACATGATCTGCTGCTTCCTCTGGTCTATCCAAGCTACAGCTGCCTAATCGTTAAGAGAATGAAGGTTTGGGTTTTTTCCCTTCCTCTGAAGAGAATAAAATTGATTGTCTTGGTTCACAAGTTTGAATTTCACAAGGCTAGCAAAACAGAAGGAAGTTAGTGTCTAAAAGTTCTGCAAAAATGAACTCCTCATTACCCAAAATTCTGTAGAAACCCTGATGAAGGCACAAATCCTACACAGCAAAAAAAATAAATGTCCTAATGATGGAGCAATTAATTCTCCAGTTGCATCTAAGTGAGTGATTAGTAGCAACTGGGATAGAAGCCTAACACTAAGGGGATAATAAGTGTCTACTCCCAGAGATGTTAAAGTTTATATTGTGAAATTTTTTTGGTATCAAATAGTTAAGACTCTGTGTCCTCTTTTTACCCAGAAACCTATTCAGGGGCAATCAGGTTTGATGGTAGGACTCTCAGATTATTCTATACAAGGACTAAAATGTTGTGGTGGATTGAAATTACCCCCAAACAAATTTGCCAGACCAGCTCGGATGGCCCAGGAGCAAACTAAGCAATGTATTTACAGCATGCTAAAATTTACAATCATACAACACAATGCAGATGCACAACAATGTGTTTATAACTATTTACAATTATTTACAATTTAGAAATAACAAAAGGATGCTCACAGGGATCCCCCTGAATTGTTTCTCAAACAACCTGGATGAAACCTAGGAAGGTTCCCAGCAACCAGACCCACTCCCTCCTCCCTATCTTGTTACCTTCCAGTTTGTACCAGTGAGGTTAGGACAGAGATAAGGGAAGCAGTGTGAAGCAGAAAGTTGAAAGGAGACCAAAGCCAAGGACAGAAAAAAAATTGCTTATACCCTGCCTTTTTAGCCCAATTTGTAAACTAATGGAATCATATAGACTTCTCCGTTATTCTTTTTGCATCCAATAGCCAACTATTTACCTTTTTTACCTTTTTTTATTCACCATCTCTGGAAAGTTCCTATTCCCTTTTTACAGTTAGACACAATAAACTAAGCCTTAAACCATAACAAATGTCTTGGTTTAGTACTGAAAATAAAGATGTCTGTTACACTTTAACATGGCTGAAGTAGTAAACATCCTAAAAGCATATGAGAGAAGCAGGGTATTAACTGAAGTGCTAAAAAACTGATCCAAGAATTACAGAGGCTGATCAATGACTTTGAGAACAAGATGCATCTTCACAGAATCAAAAAGGGAAAGTAAGAACAAAAAAATACAGATAGATGCTGATGATGATATTGTTCCAAAAGTGGCAATGTTTATCAGCAGATTATTGGTTCTAAAGATCAGTAGCAAGAAGAAAAAAGGAAAACCTTCAGCTAGTGGTGGTTCAGCAGTGATAGCTGAGGATCTTGTTCCAGGACACAGTGTCGGCCTGACTGGAGGCTCATACATAAGACTGCATTGTTCTGGAGGGGAAACTACTAGACCTTTGATTAATTGGAGTGACCACTCAATTTTCTTTCCTTGAAAATCTACCAAGCTTCTGAAAGGAAGAGAACACAACTTCTTGGGTACAGAAAATTAGATTAATCATTCCGGTCCCAGGGAGAAATAACAAAGAGACAGATCTTTCTCACAAACTTTTTGAAAAGTCTAAAGCCCTTACAGATTAAGTTGATTTTGGTTAAATGACTTATATTTGAATTTCAGATGCTTTTCTATTACTATTGGGAATTCTGTTCAGTATTTCCTGACTGGAAATGAATCTTACCTTATTTGTATAATTGAGAATCTTCAATTGAGTGGGAAGATGATGCATATATTCCTTCAAAGAATCACAAAATCATAGAGGTTGGAAGGGACCTCCAGGGATCATTGAGGCCAGCCCCCCCTGCCAATGCAGGATCCCCTAGGGTAGCTCACACAGAACTGCATCCAGGCAGGTTTTGAAAGTCTCCAGAGAAGGAGACTCCACAAGCTCTTTGGGCAGCCTGTTCCAGTGTTCTACCACTTTCACAGTGAAGAAATTCCTCCCCATGTTTACAGGAAATTTCCTCTGCCTCAACTTCCACCCACTGCCTCTTGTCCTGTCATTGGGCATCACTGAGCAGAGCCTGGCTCCATCCTCTTGGTACTTGGCTTTGCTCCCCAGTTTCAGATACGTCAATGTAATTCCTGTAAATGAATAAGGTTATTTTGATCATGATTATCTTAATGGTAAAAGTGAAAAAGAGTTTGTGCCTCACCCATTAAGCTTTCAGAACAATTATATAAGCCTGCAGAGGACATTTTTCTTACTTCTTTTTAAACTACCTGAGTGATGTGTAGTCACTTTCAGAGTCAGATACAGTCCATTGATTTTAGTCTTTAACCTAGAAAATGTAACTTCAATAGTCATTGCTTTATATGATGCCAGTAGAAAGGAAAAAAAAAAAAACAAATTACATAATCAATGGTAGCAAAGGACCCTATGCTTTGTAGTTACTTAAAGTTTAACCTTTGTAACTTGGAAGGGTAAAAATGTGAATCATGGCAGGGTAAGAATACACTCTGAAAATATTAGTCACATAGTGCACTATAAAAGCATTCATTCAAGAAAGGAGAAACAAGTTGCCATCATTAAAATGTCACCAAATTTGCAGAGGCCAGTATTTCTTTCTGTTAGAGGCTATGAACATAACGATTATGCACTTCTAATGCTAGGAGAGCTGCATAAAATATTTTTATTTTACATGACTGTTTTCAGTCTTTCCATGCTGATTTCCACTTGCCCTCTGAAAGAGCAGTCATTCTCAGTCATTTCAAGGGCAGCCAACTAAACCAAAAGGTCAACCTAATTAAAAAGGAAGAGAACTTCAGCCCATAGGGAAAAGGATCCAGCAAAATGCCAAAGGAGTTTGTCTAAGAGAACTACAAAGTAAGCAGTCCAAAACAATGAAAAAAAAAAAAAAATCCACATTGGTGTCAAAACTAAAAGTACAAAAGAAGACTATGTGACCTTTTCCTATATTATAAATAAGTGGTCTTGTCTACATAACAAAGAAAAATTGTTTATTAAATATAAAGAATATAGCTTTCAGTTAGGAAACTTTGCTACCACTCTCTCGGAGACCCACAGTATACTTTATTTTAATAAGCACTTTGAGAGGTGAGGAATTAAAATGAAACATAAAGTGCAAACACTTGATGCAGAGATGCTGTAAGGCGGTGGGACTGGAGTTGCTTCCCTTCAGTTGGTGATCTTGATCCAGAGTCATAGTGCATTAGGAAGGTGTCACAGGGCCTGAGCAGACATTGATTCTTTAACAAGAGCTGTGCTTTGTGAATTGTTTGTATCTTTCTCAAGATAAAGTAGAAGCCAGTTGTCACAACTCATCCTGGTGGACAAGAAGCTACCCATGGGACAGCAATGTGCCCTTGCGGCCAAGAAAACCAATGGGATCCTGGGGTGCATTAAGAGGAGTACGTCCAGCAGATGGAGGGAGGTTCTCCTTCCCCTTCTACTCTGTCTTGATGAGACCTCACCTGGAATATCACATTCAGTTTCAAGCTCCCCAGATCAGGAGTGACAGAGATCTACTCAAAAGAGTCCAAGGGAGGGCTACAAAGATGATTAAGGGGCTGGTACATTGCCCTGTGAGGAGAGGCTAAGGGACCTGAGGCTTTTTGTTCTGGTGAAGAGAAGACTTAGAGGGGATCTAATCGATGTTTACATGTTNAGAAGACTTAGAGGGGATCTAATCGATGTTTACATGTTTGGCTGGGGGTCAAGAGGGAGGGGACAAACTCTTCTCAGTTGTGCCCTGTGATAGGATAAGGAGTAGTGGGTATGAACTACAGCACAGGAAGTTGCACCTCAACATGAGGAAGAACTTCTTTACTGGAAGGGTCACAGAGAACTGGAGCAGGTTGCTCAGAGAAGTTATGGAGTCTCCTCCTCTGGAAACTTTCAAGCCCTGTCTGGATGTGTTTGTCTGCAACCTGAGCTAGATTTTATGGTCCGGCTGTGGCAGTGGGCTTGGATTTGATGATCTCTGGAGGTCCCTTCCAACCCCTAACATCCTGTGATTCTGTGACCTTGTGAACCTCTTTGAGGTTTCTCTTTTCTGAATAATGATTATATGAAAATAGTATTGAGAGACCACTACATGAAAGCCTCTGTGCTTTAAAACTGAATTCTCATTAAAGCCTTGAACTTACTCATATACCATGTAAGGGCAAAAAAAGGTAGGTTTGAAATGTATTTCTGAACCCATTCCTCCTGCTATTTAAAAATGACTCTTTGAGTCATACCAATAACAAGCAGATCTTCTTCACGTGTATATGTGTGAATGGCACTACCTGTAATGAATAAATATAACAAGAAGAATTTTTGGCCCTGCACTTAAGGCTTCATTATTGATTGCAGTTATAACATACACATCTGGATCAAATATTTTGAATTTTTCTCCACTGTAAGTTGAAAAGGGAGCTAACAAAAATAATTGTTAATGAAAAATAAGTACATTTGGAATCTAGTAAGAATGAGATCAGACAAACAACAGGAAAACCTAAACCTGACTTTCCTTTGTTAAAACTTGGAATAGAACTTTTTAGACCTGCTTCATCATTGCATGGTTGAACAAACTTCCTTTTTCCAGTTTCAGAAAAATACATTGGTACTGAAACAATTTTTATGATGTGGATTTTCAATTTGATTTTGGTTTTTCTTTTCCCTTTTCTTTAGCAAATCCCCCATTTTTCCTCTGGAGTTTTATTGTTTGGAGATCAAACGGACTAACATTCATAGTAATATATTTACTGTTAGTAGATAGTATTGTTTTTAGTATAACACAATGTCTGTTACACTAATTAGAACATTAATAACTATAATGCAGACTATAATTATATATATATATATATATATACATATAATAAATAAATAAATATATATATAAAACTTTTTTTTTTTCCATNNNAAACTTTTTTTTTTTTCCATGCTTCAAAATATCAATTTGTTCTTTGAGTGAAATATAAAAGACAAAATCCTAACTGGTTTTGGAATTTTCATTGTTAGTGTGCATCCCATATATTCCACACAGTGAAAGTCAGGCTGCAAAACATAATCATTATATTTTGTTATCCAAAAGTTTGTTCTGAGTAACCTTTTCATCTTCCATAAGAGGGGAATACTATAGAGAATTATGTATACTATAGAGAATTTTGTATACTATACAGAATTATGTCTACTATACAGAGTTATATATACTATACAGAATTATGTATACTATACAGAATTATGTGTACTGTACAGAATTATGTGTACTATTGTCATGGTAGGCCTAGGTAGGCCAAACTGGGCTTATACCTTTCCTGGCTTGCCCAGACATATTTTTCTGCTCTCCCTCCTGCTGTTTTGGGGGAGAGCAACGGCGGGAAGAGGGACAAAGGGCCTGGTGCCACTGAGTCTGGGGTCCCTTGCCTGACCAGACCCTGTGGTAAACAAGGTGCACAGGGTTGCCTTGTGCAGGGCCCGTGTTCTTCCCGAAGAAGGGTGGAGCAGGCCTATGGCTTCACCTAATATGGGCAAGTCTTGGCTAACTGCCATTTCATTGGCTGTCCTGTGTCCAAGGGCCCATTGGTCTCGGGCTGCATTGGATAAAAGGGAGGTCAGCAGAGAGCACACTGCCTTTGCCTTTCGCCNCTAAGCAGAAAGTTGCTCCTTATGTCCTATGCTTATCTAGTGAGCAAGCGGTATACTGACCGCAAAGCCTTCTCTTCCAGTTTATATCGAGTTTAAGTAATGTATATATTTAATAACTATTTCCAGATTCTGTTATAACCTGTACATAGTTTCCATAATGTTGCTAAGAGCCTGTTAATATTATTATTAAATGGTGATCGGGGTGATGCGAGTTCTGAATGTTTAATATTAATAAACTGTTAATATTTTTATATATCATCTCACATTAATTAATTACCCCATCCCCTTACAACTATACAGAATTATGTATACTATACAGAATTATGTATACTACACAGAATGATGCAGAATTATGACCAGCTGCTATAGTGAATCCCAGAGCTGGCTGCTGCATTTTCCAGAGGGGCTAGAAGTGCTCATATCCCATCAGTATGGAGTATTATAGTTTCAGGTTAAATGTATTAAGCTCCCACTGAAAGTAAAAGAATTTACAGTGGTTTCTCTCAGTGACAGAATTTAGTACATGAACAAAAGAATCACCTCCTATGCCTACAAGGTGAAAATCACTGTTATAAACCGAGGCAATCCTGCTCAAACTAAGCAACATCTGGTGCTGTTCCCTCCCACTATTCGCATTATATATGTAAGAGAAAGGAACCTGAACGGCAGAGATGATTCAGTTCCACTTCTGCACCTACAGCTGTGTTAAGCATGAGCAGGGGTGCCTTTGGAAATAAAGCCTTACAGTGCAAGCCACAGCTAAACAAAGCAGACAGAAGAATTTATTTTCATGTGGATTTGAAATGCTGCACACGTAGATTCTTTCCCATAGTTGCAACTCTCTTAGGATGAAACTCATCTCTCTGCAGTGTAATAAAGAAATCAGAAACTTCAGGTTTCTCGATAACAATAAGCCTACTTCTTAATGTTACTATACTACATCAGCTATGCCTTTTTTTTCTGCATCAGTGGAAAAGCCCTTAAATTTAATCTTAGGAGGTATCCAATCAGTTATCTTGAATTCTGCATTGCATATGTGTATATATTATCGTAGATTTCCAGCACTTTCAAGTATTTGTGCAATCTATTGCTAAAACATTTGGCAAGTTACCAAAATGTGAGATGAATACTAATGATGTTTATCTGATTCTTTCTTGGGTGCATAGGGGTTTAACACTGTGGAGTACCAGCAACACACGTTATTCGAGCTTTATGTTCAGTAAGATTTAAAACTAAGAACCTTTTATTAATGAGTAAATAGCAATCAAATTTGGGGATGTTGAAATGTAGTATTTGAAGCTTAATAACTAAAAAGCTATAAATGGTCTAATGTTTATCTCTGAAGTTATTCCACAGCCTGGGTTGGATGAAATAACTGTGTAGGTTCTGTGCAGAAAATGTCACAAGCTGTAATTGAATTCTATTCTTGGAAGTCCCCATTGGCTGCAGCATGAGCTTTACATTATATGATAGGAAAGTCTGAAGCAGATATTAATGGGAGCCACAGGAAAACATAGTTCAGATATGTCCATACAAGTCTGACAGTGGTAAAGGTCTCTAGGTATAGGTATATGGACAAATACCACTGTTCAGACACCTGAGCTATTTCCAAACAGACAGTTTTGGGAACTGGAAATGCAGAACCATGGGATTATACCTCAGCTAATTAGTTCTGCTGAGAAGCTATGCATGTTATCTGCTGGAGAAGCACTACAGTCATTCAGCACACTGCATCCATGTCCAAAGGAGTACTATTGTGTGGGGCTGTGGTATTGTATTCAGCCACACAGATATGCCTCAACAGATAGCTACTTGTCAGCTTTCCTGTCCTTCCAGTCACTGCTGATACCTGAAACATCTTTCTAACTTTCTTACCCTTGTTTTTTTTCCAGGAATGTGTGTACATTGGAGAGACTTCATATCCTTCTCCACATTCCTATGGCAAGAGACATCTCAGAAGGGAGAAAATGCAGGACAACATAATATTAGTCAGGGTAGTGAACACAATTTACAAAACCTAGAGTTATTTATTGTAGATCTACAACAAATCAAATCACCTTCTTCAGTACAAATTAAGTCAGTCACTATTAGCATTCTTTGGATATTTCTAAAACCACATCACAAAGTAAAGGTATTATCAGCCCATGTGAATTTCAACGCTTCAGAACAAAAGTTTCCATATATTTTTTCTGTATGTTCATAATTTCACATCTGAGAGAAACTAAGGAATGCATTTGCTGAATGCTTTTGAGTAATCACAGAATCACAGAAACATTCCAGTGGGAAAAGACCCTCAGGATCACCAAGACCAACTAATATCCCTACTCTACAAGGTTCACCCTAAAACATAGCACCAAGCACCACACCCAAATGACTTTTAAACACATCCAGGGTTGGCAACTCAACCACCTGCATGGGCAGCCCATTCCAATGCCTGACTACTCTTGCTGGGAATTTTTTTTTCCTCATATCCAGTCTAACCCTACCCAGTCACAGCCTGAGGCCATTCTCTCTTGTTCTGTCACTAATGACATGTGAGAAGAGACCAGCATCAACCTCTCCATAACCTCCTTTCAGGCAGCTGCAGACAGCCATGAGCTCTCACCTCAGCCTCTTCTTTTTCAAACTAAACAACCCCAGTTCCTTCAGCTGCTCTTCATAAGCTTTATTGTCCAGGCTCTTCCCCAGCTTTCCATAAAGGTTTCCCCAAGCCAAATCAGCCACTGTGCACTGCCTACTTCCACACCTTTCCACGATACCATCTAGTGCTGAACCCCAACGATTCTTGACTCTTAGTCTCCTGCCCATATAAGTCCATTCCCCAGAAGGGAGCAAAAGATGGACAAAATCTGCAGAAACCTGAGGTTAATTTATCTTTCTTCTGTAACCTCTGAGCAGTTTAGTGAAAATATGCTGCACAGATCAAAAGCCAATATTTGTTGGTATGCAACACAGTTGATTGACTCTAGCAGATTAAAAGTTCAAGCTATGCATAGTGCTCACGGTTCAGGTAGCAAACAAAATATATGTCTTGATACAAATCCTTCCTTGAAAAATAAACATTCTGTCTTGTGATCATCTAATAAAGTTTTTATAAGAAAATGTAGATTTTTTTTTTTAAGTCTAATTCCAGTACTTAACTTCTTTTACAGTAAGAATTTGTGGTTTGTTTTGGTTTTTTTTTTTAAGTAGTTAAAATAAATCTTTTGATCTACAAAGTAAGATGATTATGTCTGTTTTCAGTGGAAAAAAAAATACCTTATTGTCCTAATGTTTGGGGTTTTTTTACATATAAACAAATTATTTTGAACCTGAAAATACAGACATTTGTTTCCTCATACACTATACATTTTATTAAGGCATTAATAGAAACAGAAGAACAACAGAAAGAGATTAAATCACCAGCAGGCAGATAAATCAAGCCATACATGTTTGAAAATTCATAGTAAGTCCCTTGCAGTCCTTTAGGACTCTTTTGTTTGTTCATTTGCTTTTATGCAAAATTAAAGTATTTTAGTTCCCTCATTTTTTACTCTCAGGTCATGTTCTTCTCTTATTACCACTGTTAACCTTTGTCATTTTTCTATTTATCTCACAGTTCCTAAATAAAATAAAAAAATAAATAGAATAAAATGGAGCAGCTCTGCTATGAGGACAAGTTGAGAGAGTTTGGGCTCTGCAGCCTGGAGAAGAGAAGGCTTCCAGGAGACCTTAGAGTAGCCTTCCAGGATCTGAAGGGGGCCTACGGGAAGGCTGGGGAGGGACTATTGACAAGGGCTTGCAATGACAGGACAAGCGGCAATTGGTTTAAACTGGCAGAGGGGAGATTGAAACTGGATGGTAGGAGGAAGTTCTTTACAGTGAGGGTGGTGAGACACTGGCACAGGTTGCCCATGGAGGTTGTGGTTGCTCCCTCCCTGGAGATGTTTAAGGCCAGGTTGGAGGAGGCCTTGAGTGAGCTGTGCTAGTGGGAGGTGTCCCTGCCTATGGCAGGGGGTTGGAACTGGATGATCCTTGAGGTCCCTTCCAACCTTACCATTTTATGATTCTATGAAAACAAATAAAATAAAAAATCCTACATCTCACGTATCACAACCCTCTTATCTGTCCTCCAACAAGTTTTGACTTTTCTTAGTGTTTTTTCTAGTTGTGAACTATTACAATCCCAGACACCCCAGAATTTTCCCTTCAGCTGGGCTGGTTAACTGTTATTTCCCATCTTGTACTCATACCTTCTGTTTCTCCTTTTAATGATGGATTCCTCTGGTACTTAGTATTTTTTTATTTCTAAGCTTCCTCTGAAAAATATTGTATGTAAATTTTAAGAAATGCCAGTTGTTGTGTTTAACAGGTCTCACTACCTCTCAGCTGTACTGTAAACATGCTTTACTATGTAATTTTTTAGGCTCTGTAAATTCACTGGCCTGAAGCCCTGGTCAAAACTATACTATAAATGATCATCATTAAAGCTATACCATGATCATTAAAACTATACTATAAATGATGATCATTAAAGGATTTTTAATAAGTCCTGAAAATTAAATAAATTTACCAAAAAATAAGTAATGAATTAAATTTTTTTTTCTTCTTCAACTGTCTTTCAAGCTAAGAGGCACCAGTACAGGTTGGGGGCTGCCCTGATGGAAAGCAACTCCCTAGAAAAAGACCTTGGAGTGCTGGTGGACAGCAAGTTCTGCATGGGCCAGCAATGTGCCCTTGTGGCCAAGAGACCCAATGGTATCCTGTGGGTGCATCAGGAAAAGTGCGTCCAGCAGGGCTAGGTAGGTTCTTTTCCCTCTCTACTCTGCCCTGGTCAGACCACACCTGGATTACTGTGTCCAGCTTTGGGCTCCCCAGTTCAAAAGAAAGAGGGACCTGACGGAGAGAGTCCAGCAGAAA
>VWYK01113796.1:0-10722 GCA_013399775.1 Semnornis frantzii | reverse complement strand
GGAGGTTTCATTGTATGGACTAGCAAAAAAAAAAAAAAAAAGAAAAAAAAAAAACTAAGTGAGAGGGTTGCTGATACACTGCAGCACACTGAGCTACTGCAGAATTCGGCCCTGTCAGACGCTTCTCCAGAAGTCTGTAGGACTCCCAAGTAATAAAGGATAGAAACTCAAAAAAAAAGGAAAGTATCAGCTCAAAAATGTGAGTGACAGAGATCTCAGATTTAGATCTGTAGAAGAAATCTTGATCTGACAAAGCAGTGGATTGCCAGAAAGCAGCAGGTTTGACCAAGCATTTCAGGGCAGGAAGGTGGGTTTCTGCTTTCTAGCATTTTCAAACTGGAGAGACGTGTATTTAAAGTTCTGAAACAGAAGTCACACTGATCTATTCAGCTCTCACTTTGGTGCAAGGAGAGTCTAATCCTTTTCTTCAGAATGAAGGCTGGAAGGGAAGAGTCTTTGGACCAACTCTACCAGATCGGCTGTAATCTAATGGTCTTTTTTATGCCACCTACAGTAAAAC
Source organism: Semnornis frantzii (assembly GCA_013399775.1). Taxonomy (NCBI): domain Eukaryota; kingdom Metazoa; phylum Chordata; class Aves; order Piciformes; family Ramphastidae; genus Semnornis; species Semnornis frantzii. The sequence continues at coordinate 10,202 of VWYK01113796.1, read as the reverse complement.
TCCCTATATAGCAAGTCATAAGATTAAAAGCTTTTCAAGTTGCTATCTTGGGAAATTTCTTTCAAGGAAATTACTACAAAGCCTTGTTTTAGTGTGTTCCCTACTGTGCATCCTACTGTGCTTTTTTAATAAGGAAAGCTACCCATCCATAGAGGTGTATCCTGTTCTCCATGCTTGAGTGTCTAACAGCAGGCACATACAGTAGACACTCTGATGTTTTGCCTCTTTAATTTTCACTCCATAATGTTGGTGCCTGGTTTTCCTGACTGCACCTTCAGAGCAGTTTAATTATGGGCGTGCGCAGAATTTTGAGAGGGGATTTTGCAGCAGCGAAATTCCAAGGTTAGGAACAAGTTTAATAAGCAAATATATTCAGAAATTGTTTACCAGAAAATAAATTCCTGCTATGCAGTCAGCACAGGACGGGGAGCGAGGTAAAATTACCAAGGGAGAAAGAACACAAATATTTCATGACTGAAACAGAGAAGGGTGCAGAGATGCCTCATTTAGTCCTTAAAAGATGCTTCATACAGCCATGGAGATCACAGAATCATAGAATGGTAAGGTTGGAAGGGACCTTAAGGATCGTCTAGTTCCAACCCCCTGCTTCAGGTCGATAGGAAGATGCTTTGTCCAGATACAGAGGTGCTCCATACAGCTTAGGAGATGCTTCATACAGATAGTAAGATCCTTCATGCAGATACACAGACGCTTCTTACAGATACACAGATGCTTCCTACAGATATAGAGATGCTTCCTACAGATATAGAGATGCTACATTTTAGTCTTCAAGCTACAATCCTATGCTAAGCATGAAGGTATGGCAGATAGACCTCAATGCTTTCAAGCAAAGAGGACAGTCATGGGTTTCTACACTCAGATTCTCGGCTCGTGATGCTGGAGTTTGTCAGCCCAGAGATTTTACCACTGATTTTGATGATTTCTAAGTCGAGGCAAGCAGCTCCCTGATAAAAGGTTACTGCACCACTCAAATACAAGACTTGAAACATTTTGGTTCATAATAACAGGCCAGGTACCAGGTTATAAATGAGCACTGCTCCATTGACTTCAGACAGGGTATGGAAATTGATTCAGCGGAGCACCACCCGTTCTCGCCAGCTGAGTATCTGTCCCTCTAACCACAACTCAAAAGATTCTCTTAGTCAATTAAAGGCTGGAAGCCTTTACTCCCTCTCACAGAATCTCCGTTGAAGCTGGAGCTGACCTCATTTAAACCTTAACACACTGCAGCTCACACAGGGCCCGGTGGCACCGCCAGGACTTGAAATCCACGCTCCTGCCGTCCCAAGGCATTGGCGGAGCGATGCCTACCCTGCCAGGCTCTCTCTCATGGCTCACAACAATACCTGGTTGCCCTCTGATTCTGACACCTTTCTCTAGGAGCTGACAAAAAAATTAGCACATGCATTATTTTTGCTAACAGGGCTACAAGCTCCATGAAGGAAACATGTACCTGCGCTGACAGAACGGGTGTACTTTAATTCCTAAATTACATACATAAATAAACCCAGCCACCTAAGCTGATAAATGAAAGATTATGAAAATAGTAATATCCTGCAAAATCTTGAAAGGCATCATAATTCCTCAAACAATTATCTTCTGTCATATTTGTGAGTGGCCCGTGTAGTTCAAGAACAGAAAATACAAATGTGCGCCTTTAAAATTCATGAAACCACTCATTCTGTCATAAAAGCAGGCATCTTTCATGGCTACTTATTTCACACAGTCTCATAACTAATACTGACAGATACTTGGAATGCAAAAAAAAAAAAAAAAAGGAAAGCACTGGACAAAGAACATGAGCTGCTCAATTCTTCCATTTGACTGCTGAAACAAGAAAATAAAATCATATATTATACACCGCCAGAGAATTTCTGGTATAATTAAATTAAAATTTTGCAGATAAAAATGAGATTGTACAAAGACTGGTGGTACACTGCGCCCAGGATTGGGCTGTGCTGCATCCATGACAACAGGATGGAAGGTTGCTTTTAATACTATTATCTTACATACCCACAGCTGAATGCTAATGCAGCTATACTGAGGAAATCAAGTTTCAGATCTGTATCCACTGAACTTACATCCACTAGGCAGGGAGTTTAAAAGGCAGGCTAGCACACAAAGACTAATATTATAGCTCTGTCAACTCCCCAAAGGTCAGGTATTTCAAAAGGTATACACAAATATTAATTGTCAGGTAGCCCTGTAGTGAAGGCCAGAACCGAGGCAAAAATCAGGTTTTGTGACCATAATTTTCTTCCAATTTGGTTTTATAAGATGGAGGTGCAGAAGAAAGCAAAGATGAACTCAGCTCAGTTTATCCTCTGAACACTGACACATGATGCTGCTGCCCCAGAAAGGATTTTACCCATTTGCCTCAATGAAGGAGGCAGAAAACATGTGAAAAGGCAGCTGGGCAGCCTTATTTTCCAGCAGGTGCCAATGGTTGAATCCACTCATCCTGCATTAAGACCCTTTGCTCTCCCCAGAGGAACAAGCAGATCTCCTATGGGCACCTTCATATCTGCCCTGTCTCTTCCACAGACATTTCTTCCAGCCTCTCAATTGGGTTTGCTCTGGATTTTAAAACACAGTTTGCTAAAGAGTAATAAAAATAACACCACCATTTGTTTGGGCACCTGGCTCAGTATCTCCCCAATAAAAGAATTCTGAGCTGTCTTGTACAACCAATGCATCTCCTCCTTGTTGGTGCCCACAACAGCACAACGACTCAGTTAGGTCCCCAGGCACAGAAGCCTTCTATAGTCTTGTTCTACCAGGAAAAAATGTGTGACTGGCAACACTGATCCATCTCACAGGAGGTGAAGGCAGCCTCACAAACACCTTAGGCTCTCCTTATTGCACAGGTAATTTTCAGACATCTTAATGCTATCCCTTTTTCTCCTCCAAACCACTACATATCTGTACAGAAAACCCCAAATTATTTGAGCTATTGTAAGTTATTTGAGTTCCTGAGCACTTTCCTACAATAGCCTGCAGCCTGTTATTACCTAAAACCAATTTTATTTATAGGCCATTGGCTCACATGCTGCCATACCCTGGACTATAGATGCAACACGAGATAGCAGCAAGGAACTCTTGTTCCACCATGCTCTGTCTCTTGTCATAGCCAACTGTGTGGACATCCTGGCAGTGGCCATTCATTTTTGGTGAATGCATTCTCAGATTCACTGTACATGGAATAACCACAATAAAAGTAAAGAATATATGAATATAATAAAAGCATCTGAACCAACTGAACTGAAATAATGAGAAAAGGCACTTCTGGTGAAGGCTTCTCCAGTCTTATCACAGTGAGGGTGGTGAGGCACTGGCACAGGTTGCCCAGGGAGGTTGTGGCTGCTCCCTCCCTGGAGGTGTTCAAGGCCAGGTTGGAGGAGGCCTTGAGTGACCTGTGCTAGTGGGAGGTGTCCCTGCCTATGGCAGGGGGTTGGAACTGGATGATCCTTGAGGGCCCTTCCAACCTTACCATTCTATGATTCTATGAAAACAAGTCAGCTATAAGAGAAATGAGGTTTTATCCACAAACCACTGAAAAAGTGCTGTTCCCAGGGTTTGGTTGATTCCTCTGTGCAGGGTACCCTCTCTCTTGCTGCTCCATGAGGCAGCAAAAAGATGCTTTATTTAAGGAAGAGTAGAAGATGGCAACGACGGTCACGACAGTAAAAGGGTTGGCCTCTAAGTGGCAGAATGGCAAAAAGTTGCAGCATTTTATGACATTGTAATTGAAAAAAACATTAAGTTGTTAGTGGAAGTGTATTTAAGAAAAGCCCCTCACGTGGATGTAATAGAAAATTAATCCTCAGAGCCCAGAAAGTCCCTGAGGATGTAGAATCCATCATGAAGTTACCTCCTGTCCCAGATTTTCTTGTTGCTTGTCTCTGCTGACAACAGTTGTCTTTTCATTAGAGTATTTGATATCAATTTACTCAGACACCAGGGGCAAAAAAAAGGTTTCACTTTCTTCACCTGAAAGACACTGATCCACAGAATTAGTACTTTGAGCAGGTGCCAGAGTAAAATAGTGACACATTTCCTAAGCTAAGAACCAGGAGTGGCCACAGCAAATGGTCCAAAACCTCTCAAGGCTACCCAGGCAGTCACAACTCTCCAAATTTCTGATGATTCTGATACAGACCACATCTCTGACTGCAAAAGCATCTCCTCCCAGTCAGTCTTTGCTGTGGTTCCCAGCTAGAAGGGGCTGGTCCAAGCACTCCATGGATACTAAGATAGTAACCATCATTGCCCTGTAGTTCCATCTTCAGCAAGGACTCCTCCTGAGCAGAGAGAGTGAAGAAAAGGTTCACGTCCTGTTAGAAATTCTGTCCAAGAATGTGGGGCACTGAAGGAGGCTGCCCAGGGAGGTGGTGGAGTCACCATCCATAGAGGTGTAGATGTGGCACTAGATGTGGTCTAGTGGTCATGGAGGTAATGGGTAGAAGGTTGGACTTGATGATAGGTAGTAGGGTCTCCCATTCTGGAGTCATTTAAAAGCCATCTGGATGCTGTCCTGTGCAATCTGCTCTAGGTGCCCCCCTTTAGCAGTGGGGTTGGACTAGATGATCTCCAGAGGTCCCTTCCAGCCCCTATCACTCTATGATTCTATGATGTTTCTAAGTGCCCTGAAGAAATGCCACCATTTTTAATGACCTGTCTCAGATCACTCCCATCCTTCTGCAGCAGGGAACACCTCTGCAGCAGAGCTTTCCTTCCACTTTGGCATGCATTAAGCATTGATTAACTTCACAGGACAAAGCAAATCACCTCAGGGATGGTGCCTACCTCACCCCACTTTCTGCTGCTGTTCCTAGTGCTGCCCAAGTGTGCAAAACACCTGGAGAAGGCATGACCCAGCTGGCAGAAGGTTATCATACAGCTATTCCAAACCCAGCTGGCATCTGGGGAAACACCACAAAGCCAGTATAGAACTTTTCCCCTGTTTCTGTGGACTCCTGCAGAACCACAGAATGGTTTGGGTTGCAAAGAATCACTAATGGTTGAGTCCAGCATCCATTTTTTCATGGCTACTGAGGATTTATCACAGAAGCCTTTTGAGAAATGAGGTGCTCTGAAATTACTGGTTCTGCACCCACAAAGAATCTGATTAGAGTCCAGTCCCCCAGTAGAAGCTCTGGCAGGAGACAAGCCTTGGCCAAGACGTTGCAGAGTTATCTTCATTGCGCTTTCTGCATCCCCAGAGTTAGGCTTAAGCAAGAAGCTCTCTCTGCAAATGAAGAAATGCTTCTGGACTCACATTAAGCAGAGCCTGTGCTTTCTACAACCAGAAGCATCTTAAATTGGGTACCTAAAATTAGACAGCATTAATTTTGTCCTAAGCATCACCACATCTTGGTGGAAGAGTGGAAAATGAAGGTGAAAACCTGAGAGCACCAGAAACAAAATGCTCTGTTTATCAGCAGGACACCTACACCACAGGCATGGTAGCCTCTGTAGTCAGTACATCATTGACCTACAATGATCCTTCATATGTAGCAAAGATCTGTCAAGATTTGGACTCAACAAAGCTTCTAGTAAGATACACACACAAGAAAAAAAAAGAATCATATTTATCAGAAGAGGATCAAACTGAGACAACCAATTTATTCCAACAGAAGCTGACACATCACCTGAGAATACCTGAATAGATTTCCCTCCAAAAACAGAGCAGAAAGAAATGCAAAAACATCAGTTATGCTGTTCCTCCACCCTTTTTTTCATATTACTTTGATGCTGAAATGAGCTTACTCACTCTGAACCCCCCCTCCAAGGGCAGATGATGTCATTAAGCCAGTATAGCAAACTGCAAAAAGCTTCCCCTCTGATCTTCAGCTGCTTCACTGCCTTCACCACAGCTCCAGCAAATACTGAGCCCCAAACCTGGCCTTCTCCCCATAGGGAAAACTCTAAGTGCTCACATTGTGTCCCACAGTCATTTTGCAACATGGACATCACCCAAACAGAGTCATAGAATGATAGAAGTATTTCAGTGAGAAGAAATCTTTAAAGGCCATCTAGTGCAATCCCCCTGCAGTGAGAAGGGACATCTTCAACAAGAGAAGGTTGCTCAGAACCCTGTCCAGCTTGACCTTGAATGTTTCCAGGGGTGGGGCTCCTACCACTCCTCTGGTCACCCTGTGCCAGGGTTTCACCACCCACACTGCCCATCAATCCAGTTTCACTAAGATGAAAAGCTCTTGTCCCCACAATCGGCCCTGGTCTGAGAGGTGACCCATGGGCAGGAGAGGGAGCAATGATCCCTGTAGTCCTCCCACCCCACAGGCAGAGGATGGATGATCCCTAGGATACTCAGGTCAAAGGTACAGGACTGGATCCATTCCTAGCCATCATTATTTTTACTGCCAGGCTAGGTAGGAAAAACACAGAGCAATTCAATGTGTTTGGCTGTTGCATCTGAGAGCTTTCATTTCAGCCCCACTGTCTTCCACTGAACATCAGACTTGGTACTTTTTCCAGTCAGCTCTGGGGATTTGGGGGGGAAAAAAGAGAGACTAAAGAAATGCAGCTACTTTCAAAAAGAAATCTTTAAGGAAAGTTATGATTCACATTTTGGAAGCTGGCCTGAATGATTGGAATAAAAACGCTCAAACCAACTTAATAGGTCCTGTGTTGGAAAATTTGGGGTATGCAGGCATATAATAGTCTAATTTTCTTAATGCTTGAAAAACAGAGGTATGATTTGGCCACGATTGTTTAGCATTTACTTCAGAAAAACTCTCAGGTTATACTGTTAAGGAGAAAAAAAATCAAATGCTCTCGGTCCCATAGCAGTCCAGTTGTCAGCAGTTAGTGCTGTCTGCAAGCCAGGTACTCAATTTGCAGTTGAAATGGTCTCTCACATTTTGCTTTGCCTTTGCTTAAACAGATTTTACCAAAGACAGACCAGAAATTCTTTGCATTTCTATTAGTAATAGAGAGGTTTTACAAGAGAGGGAAGCTGTGGGCCATATAATCAGCTGCTGAGGCTGATTCTGAGTACCGCTGAGAAATGCCCTCCATAAACATTACACTGTTGCTGTTACAGCATCATAAAATCACAGCCAAATCCTGTAAACATGGAAATACTCCAGTTACTCCTCTGCCTCTGCCTGCAAATTCAGGCACTCAGAATCATAGAATCACAGAATCAAACAGGCTGGAAGGGACCTCCAAGCTCACCCAGCCCAAGCTAGCACCCAGCCCCAGCCAATCAACCAGACCATGGCACTAAGTGCCCCAGCCAGGCTTTGCTTCAACACCTCCAGGGATGGGGACTCCACCACCTCCCTGGGCAGCCCACTCCAATGCCAATCACTCTTTCTGGCAACAACTTCCTCCTAACACCCAGCCTAGACCTCCCCTGGCACAACTTGAGGCTGTGTCCTCTTGTTCTGTCCCTGGGTGCCTGGGAGAAGAACCCAACCCCACCTGGCTACAACCTCCCTCGAGATAGTTGCAGACAGCAATGAGGTCTGCCCTGAGCCTCCTCTTCTGCAGGCTGCACACCCCCAGCTCCCTCAGCCTCTCCTCACAGGGCTGTGCTCCAGGCCCCTCCCNCCCCTGGTCCCTCTCTGCCTGGCTGCTCTCAGCCACTCTGTCCCCAGCCTGTAGCACTGCTTGGGGTTGTTGTGGCCAAAGTGCAGAACCCTGCGCTCAGCCTTGTTCAATCTCATCCCCTTGGCCTCTGCCCAGCCATCCAGCCTGCTCAGGTCCCTCTGCAGAGCCTCCTACCCTCCAACAGATCCACGCCTGCTCCTAACTTGGTGTCATCTGCAAACTCACTGATGCTGGACTCAATCCCCTGGTCCAGATCATCAGTAAAGATATTGAACAGGACTGTGCCCAGCACTGATCCCTGGGGCACACCACTGGCACCAGCTGCATGTGGGACCATTCACCACCACACTCTGGGCCCAGCCCTCCAGCCACTTTACCCATATCAGAGTGAATCTGTCCAAGCCAGGAGCTGTCAGCTTTGCTAGGAGCTGCTTGTGGCAGAGAGTGTCAAAGGCTTGTTGCTGTGCAGTTCCTACAAGCCAATCTCCAGAGCTCAGCCTTCCTCCCACAGCTGCAGAGCCTTGGGGTTTGAGAGGCAAACCCAGCTCAGCCCCCAGCTGGGGACTTCAGATACGTATTTCCCACTGGTAACCGAGTCTCTGTTTTCCCAGTAGCTGCCCATCAGGCTTTTCCCCAGTGGTGTTTGCAGGGTGGAGCAAGGCTTTCCCTCCTCCTCCTCCTCCTCCCTGGCAAACACCCCATCTGGCACCCACGTGGCAGCCTTCCCTACGTGGGACCTGGCAGAAAAGTGCCACATTACCGGTAGCAATCACAGCCATAAAAGGCACAATGCCACACAAAGAAATGACTTCCAGATTAGTGGTTGGGGTTATTTTCCCCCAAGATGTGGAAAAAGTCTGTGTATAAACCACCTTCTTTTTTTCTTTTTTTTTTCTTCCTGCAGCTGACAGTGCTGCTAATACAGCATGAGTCTGCTGGAATCTATTTTCTGCAAGACATCCAAAGGCTTACCACCACCAGGTCTCACCACAGCACAGCTCCCAGTGCATCACTGAAGGTCCTCGATGCACAACACTTGGTGGTGTATGATCTAAAGAGCAGGGAGAAAACATTTGCTATAGCCACGTTCCCCCAGCTGAGAGCTGTTTGGGTTTAAGATATACCCTTTAGGATTCTCTGCATCATGGGGGGAAGGCAACTATACAAACAGACTGCAGGGAAGGAAGGGGAAAAAGAACAAAAAAAAAAAAAGTTAAAATGCATTGCTCACATTTTTTAAGAGCTGCCCCAGGCAGTTATAAGTTACATAAAGCTGCTCCCATTGCAAAGTTATCTAAGGTGACCAGGATAACGTGACAACTCCAAACCTGGCCAGAACAAAAATGGGACCTTTTTCACATCCACACAATCAGAATGTAACTGGCAGCCCACAAGCTGAGACAGGACTGCAAAATGTCCTTGCAGTTGTGAGGGTTATCCCAAGAACAATTCTGTGGACACACAAAACATCTCCGCTTAAAGCCAGAGGAATTACTTGTAGATCAGCAGAGCCTGAAAGAAACTATTCTTCTTTCCAGTAGTTGCATGGACTTTACTTAGCCTGACACTTGTGTAATAATGTGAATATTTAGCTTTTCTGAGTATTTATTCCCTACCCTCATGACTTCTAGAAAAACCCTTCGAGATCTATCACGTTAGAAAGAGAAGATAAAAATGAGAGATATTCTGGGCAAAATTACTCCCTTTTCTTAACATTCTTCTTCCCCCCACACACACATTCTCCATTTCCCACACACATTTTTGAGGCCCCGAGATGCAGAGTTTTCAGGAGCGAAATCCATGAGAGAAATCTAAAAGAAAAAAGAGATTTTTAAAGTCATCAAAGCCAAAAAAAAAAAATCCACCTCACACCACCAAATCCCTGGCTAAATACAGCGATAAAAAGTTATACAGCTTTTGTGTCTTCATGAGCAGGAGAGAGGAATGATTAAAAATGTACCAAGAGCCTTGAATGCCATTTTACTGTCATTTCCTTTGATTAACCTTCACCTGACCTCAGTCCCTAAGGCAAGTTCAGTTTCTTTTTGTTCCTGCACTGCCATTCTCCAGGTGAGTCCACCTCTGGCACCACGGAACGCTCAGGCAGAGCGGGCTGCTTCTGGGGAGGGTTTGATGGAAAATGTTTGCTCTGGAGAATCACTTGCAGAAATCTGAACGGGCACAATAACAGGTCAGTTTTATTCCAAAAACTGGAGGGATTTTTCCATTATGTAAAGGTTTTTTCTAGGTATTAGATAAACTATTGTTGAGTGAACCACACCGGCTCACAGCGGAGCAGGACCTCAGCACTGCTGGCCAGAGTGAACTCACCAACCCCTTCACACTGGCAGCTCTCACCAGCATCTCCACTCTGCATCTGCATCCACGTGAGTTATAAAATGTAACTTGCCAACTGGAATGGAAAAAAGCCAGCATGAATAAAAGCTTGCAAAACAGATTATAACCTCTCTGCAGAAGGCATAGCTGCAGCCTTCGGCGTCTGCACAGAAATCTGATTGCACCATGCTTTTTTTTTTCCTTTGGAAGCTCCCTGGTTTTCAGTGCCTCTCAGGATCTTGAGGGTCAAGGAGAAATCCTCAAAC
>VWYK01113792.1:0-22202 GCA_013399775.1 Semnornis frantzii | reverse complement strand
CCTCCTCTGGACCTTCTCCAACAGTTCAATGTCCTTCCTGTGCTGGGGGCTCCAGAACTGTACACAGATCTGGGCTACTAGCACTGAACAATAGACCTGTGCCTTTCCAGAGGTGTTCAGAACTGGACTGTAGCTGGGAATTTGAGAAATTTTCTCCAGTCAGACTTCTCCTCTGGCCACTGTTCCTATTACCCCAGTACCTTTTGTCTCATATTGAAAGGATTTTTCAGTTTTGATTATGGTATGTGAATAGGTGCTCCATACCAATATGTGACATACCTTGAACAGGGACCTGGATCTGAAGTAAGAAATAGGGGAAAAAGTAATTCTTCACCCCATTTGCAGTAGAAACAATTTAAACTCCAGCAAAAGGACAGTAAGTATTGTAATAAGTTAAGTTTTCTCACCACTTACTCCAAAGTGTTTTAAGTACTTCTCCCAGGAACTACAACATGATAATCCATCTGCTACTGGGGAGAAGCCACACAGCAATGGGACATGTGTCCCTTTTACACTACAAGGGCAGTAGGAAAGCAGTGTAAGGCTGGGATTGTAGAGGATTTCTTAGGAAAAGGCCTCAGTTTTGTTGCTTGCAAACTTTTCTACTTTTCTCTGTTTAGTCAAGTGCTGTGTAGGCCAGATGCTGTGTGAACAAGCTCCTGTCTATTAGGATGGCTTCTCTGAGGCTCTGGATCTTCTAAAAGTCACTCATTGGCCTCCCACTGCTCTTTAGTGATGGCAGCTGAATAAATAACCAGACAATAAAAGCACGAGGGTGACAGCTGTTTGTTGAATAGGTGGAAAAAGCAAAACTGTCTGGCAGGTAGGTGGGCAAGGCAGAGAGGCTTCTTCCATGCCTGTGCTGCTGTGTGTGCTGTTGCAGAGATGCTGGGAGAAGTGGGCAAAAGTGAGTGAAAAGTATCAAGCAAGTAAGCAAGCAAACTGCTGATGGAATCTATTTTCAAACAAAGTTTAAGCTTGCTCACCCAGCTATTAGAATATTGGATGTGTCGAGGATGTAAATGTTCATTTGGGAGATTTATCCCCAGTTTGCAGGCAACTCTCTTCCTTCAGGTCCTGTTTGCTTGAGGGTTTGCAGTTTGCTTTTGTTTTAATGAATAAATTCAGCATTTTGAAATTGGCAGTTGAGGATTTCAGTGCAAGTCAGACATAATCATGAGTGCTAGCAAAAGCAGGGCCATTGCAAGCCATTGTCCCAGCAGACAGCAGGCAGAAACAAGACCTGTTGGGCTCTGCTGGCCCTGCTGACATGTCCTGCTGGGAGACACCACTAAATGGACTCCTCTTCCAGCCAAGCACAGCACAAAAGGACCATGTTGCTTCAATTAGGGTTTTTAGTGCTTAAAACAATATTAGTTTGTGTTACAAAGCATCAACTGCCTCAAAGCTATAGCCCTACCTGGTGTGAAATGGTGCAACTCTGTGTACTTAGGAGTGGGAGGCTGAACTATTCTCCTGGTTGGCTCTATAACCAAAATGGGCTTGCATGCTCTCAGTGAAATGGCTGAGGCACTTATGCCTGCTGGAAAAATGGGTCCCTGCAGGTTATTTCCTCTTCATCAGAAATTTTCTGATGGAAGTTTTCCTTTTCAGGGAAGGCTTTTTAAGTGCCTCTTAGATCAGTCTGGTGGCTCAGATGTTTCTTTTGTGAGCTAACAGACATAGATTTGAGTATTCCCATTGCTTAGTTCAATGCCATCAATGTCCCTAGTCGCCTGAAAAGTATGTGATGCTTCTAGAAGGAGCATTTGTCTTTCCTTTTTTATTTTCCTCCATGTTTTTATTTAAAAAAAAAAAGGAAAAGGAAGGAAAAGGGAAATGGTATTTAGGGTTAGACTCCTGAAATTTTTTTTTTTTTTTATTTTTTTTTTTTTGTTCATTTTCTTTTTTCCTTTCCTTTTGGCAGTAATGGGACTCAAGAACCTATCTAATGCCAATGCAGACACTGGAGACTAAAATACTTTCCGTGACTAGGAACAGATGACAGGGCCTGCTAGAGTCTCATTCATCCATTAATGAGTCAGGGCCATCAATAAAGCTTGTGGAAATGAAAGTTCTATCCACAGCTCTTGTGTGTCCTCCAAGACATTTTTACCCCATGATTTTGCCTGTCCAGTCATTAAGAATGGTAGAGTCTTTGAAAAAAGCCTGCCTCCTTGCCTAGTCTCCCTGAATATTTACAAGATGCTGATAATTCTTATCCTAGCTGATCTCAGGCTTTTCCTGTCTTTTGTAGCAGATGAAGTTTTTCACATTTTGTTGACACCTTGGCAGAGCTGTTGTGGCAGCATAATAATCTAGGCTTGCATTTTTAAATTACAAAACATGTAGGGGCCTTGGGCATTGTACCTTCTGCCTGGGTGTAATAGGCAGCAGCAAGGACAGGGTTGGATGCAAGGGAATTATTACAAATACACTGACACAAGCACTCACCAGCACTCCTGGGAAGGATACATTAAACTTTCTGATGTTTAGTGAGATAATCTTCTCCCCACTCAGAGATGCAATAAACAGTATTTTAATTAAAGGGAAAAAGGTGGGGGGGGAACCTAACCAGAAAGATAGAACAGGGTAACAAATTCCTGGGGAATAATTTACAGTCCTGTCTACAATTCTAGATTCTTTTTTCCTTCAGGGGAAGAATTGTCAAGGCTAGCTATTTTATTTTTTTTTCTATCTCCCATGGTAACCTTCACTGTCAGTTTATGATTTTAAGTCTTGCCTGACACCAGGACTTGACTTAAGCTGAACCAGTGTGCCAATGGAACTTACTTCCATTAGCTGCCCTTCTCTCTGTTAATCATACTGGACCTCCCATGGCTCCTTTTAGCTGCCTTGTTAATGCTGCCAGAAAGGAGCAGGTTCTGCTGTCTTGTGTCTCCATAAATCATAGAATCATTTTTATTGGGAAAAAAATCTTTGAGACCATCAAATCCAACTGTTATCTAACTCTACCAACTCTGGTGTTAAACCGTGTCCCTTAGCACCACACTAATGTGTCTTTAAATACTTCCAGGGATGGTGATTATACCATTCCCCTGGGGAGCCTTATTCCAGTGTTTGATAACCCTTTCAGTGAAGAATTTTCTTCTAATGCCCAATCTAAAACTCCTCTGGTGTAACTTGAAGCCACTTCCTCTTGTCCTAAGTCGCAGTAATGTTCACATAAGTGTGCCCTTTGTAGCCTTCAGCATAGCGATAGGTCTGGCTGCTTCCATGTCTCTCATCAGTAACCCACATATTTAGGTGTTACTCACCAGAGAGAGCCTCTTCTTCTGCTTTCTGATGTGGCTGTCATGGCTGATAGGCGAAGAAGAAACTTAGCACCTTGTCTTACTTCACCATCAACTTGCTAGAGGGCAGGGATGCCATCCAGAGGGACCTGGACAGTCTGGAGAGGTGGGCCCAGGCCAACCTCATGAAGTTCAACAAGGCCAAGTGTAAGGTCCTGCACCTGGGTAGGCACAATCCCAAGCACGACTCCAGGCTGAGTGGTGAATGGCTGGAGAGCAGCCCTGAGGAACAGGACCTGGGTTGATGAAAAGCTCAGCATGAGCCTGCAGTGTGTGCATAGCCCAGACAGCAACTGAGTCCTGGGCTGCATCAAGAGCAGCGTGGGCAGCAGGGCAAGGGAGGGGACTCTCCTCATTTACTCTGCTCTCCTGAGACCCACCTGGAGTACTGTGTACAGTTCTGGAGCCCCCAACACAAGTAGTACATTGAACTGTTGGAGAAGGTCCAGAAGAGGGCCACAAAGATGATCAGAGGGCTGCAGCAGCTCTGCTATGAGGACTGGCTGAGAGAGTTGGGGCTCTGCAGCCTGGAGAAGAGAAGGCTTTGAGGAGACCTTAGAGTAGCCTTCCAGGACCTGAAGGGGGCCTACAGGAAGACTCGGGAGGGACTATTTACGAGGTCTTGTAATGACAGAACAAGGGGCAATGGGTTTAAACTGGCAGAGGAGAAATTTAGACTGGATGTTAGGAGGAAGTTCTTTCCAGTGAGGGTGGTGAGGCACTTGAACAGGTTGCCCAGGGAGGTTGTGGCTGCTCCCTCCCTGGAGGTGTTCAAGGCCATGTTGGAGGAGGCCTTGAGTGACCTGTGCTAGTGGGAGGTGTCCCTGCCTATGGCAGGGGTTTGGAACTAGATGGTCCTTGAGGTCCCTTCCAACCTAAACCATTCTATTATCCTATGATTCTATGATTTTATCACTGATAATTTCAAGAAATTGTTTCAGTTTTATCACTTCCAAAAAAAAGGTTAAAAATGCACTCCGTTAATTAGCAGTGGGGAGGTGTTTTGAGCACTTCAACTGGAAAATGACTGCACATCTGAGAAAGCCACTCCCTAATCCTAAATGAGAGAGGTTGGTGGGAAGGGTTTGTGCCTCCAGGCTGCTTGGGTATTGCCTCATTCACACATGGACTGAGAAAGTAACTGGCTGTTGGTTTATTAGCAAGAAGTTTTGAGGCTAAGAAATAGGCAGCTCTTTTGCAGTGGAACATAAAAAAAAAGAAAAAAAAAAAGGCAAACAGAAACCAAACCAAACAAACAAAACCCACCCCAAACTCCAAAAACTCCAAACCAAACCAAGACACCAAAACCCTCTGATTCTGGGGTTGCATGAGATGATATAAGAATTGGAAATAATCTCCATCTGGAAGCTGACGTTTTTTAGGGCATACATCTCCCAGTGAGTGGTAATGAAGGATTTAAAGGCATAGCTTGGGCATATGCCACCTGCCCCTCTGGGTACCTGTCCTTTTTTCATTGTAGCAGTGCAAAACAGGGCTGAAAAATTAACCCCTTTCAGAGAAGAGGAGGATAATACCTTGGAAGTTATGATATTCCCTTTTCTTTTAATTGAATTTTTTTGTTGACAAGCTCTGTACTTACTATATACAGGAGAATGTGATCACAGGATGTTGGGGGTTGGAAGGGACCTCTGCAGATCTTTGAGTCCAATGCCCCTTCCAGAGCAGGACCATAAAATTTAGTGCAGGTCACACAGGAATGCATCCAGACAAGACTTGAAAGTCTTCAGAGAAGGAGACTCCAAAACCTCTCTGGGCAACCTGTTCCAGTGCTCTGTGACCCTTACAGCAAAGAAGTTCTCCCTCATGTTGAAGAGGAACTTCCTGTGCTGTAGTTGACATCCATTGCCCCTTGTCCTGTCACAGGGTGTGAGTGAGAAGAGGCTGTCCTTGTTCCTTCCTTCCTGACCCCCAACACTCAGATATTTATAGACATTGATTACATCCCCTCACAGTCTTCTCTCCACACTAAAGAGCCTCAGGTCTCTCAGCCTTTCCTCAACAGGCAGTGCTCCAGTCCCTTAATCATCCTTGTTCTGTGCATGGGACTATAGCTCATGAAAGTATCATACCCTTCGAAAAACCTGAGCGTGGATTTGAGATTGTTTCTTGCTTCCAGCTGCACACAAATGTGAGCTGAGTGTTTTCTCTTTTTAACCTGATTTTTTAAGCATACTTGAAAGGGAATTCTTTTTCATTTCTCTGTAGGGCAACAGAGAAAAAGCAACACTTGAACTTATTTTGTTGTCCCGTTTGAAGACAGGTATTCTGTGTCTTTCCCCCCCCCTTCTTTTTATAGGCCATGTGTTGCAAAATATATGAAAAAAAGTAAAAATGAGATAAAATGGAAAGAAGGGTAGTGAGCACCAACCCCCCCCCCACCTCCCCCCTTCTCCACCACTGTCTTCCTGTGAATATTAATCAGGTGCCATGCTTTGAGTGTATTTGATTGCTGGTGTAACACACTCAAAATGACACATTTCCCAGTAGGCAGGAAGGTAGTTGTCATGTCAACACTTGTGATTTATTTGCATTTATTTGTGACAGGTTTTTATTCCTCTTCCCATTCTGTCACTCAGCAGCAGCAAATTACACCCTTTTGGAGGGATAAGAATATCCAGGCAACTGTGTGGGGAAAATATACCAGAGGGAACAAGTTTCTAAAAATATGACTCTTGACCTCTCCTCCTTGTTCTGCCTAATTTTAGTGCTACCTCAAAGAAGTAGTCAAGGCTCTTTGGGTAACACGGCAGTGTATAAGACCCTCTTATTTTCTTAGAAGTTGCTTTTATCCGTTGCAAAGATGTCTTAGATTCCACCCTGAGGAGGTAGATATCGGGTTTGAAGCAAGTGCATGTGTGCCAGCTGATCAAGAACCTTAATTTACCCCATCTGAGAGTATGACCTCTCTACTGCTGCTAATGTTTTGTACTGGAAGAAAACACAGCTTCAATAGTCCAGTTCAGTCCAGGTCAGATATTTTTCACCATACACTTTAATTACCTCCAGATACTCTGAGCTGGCACCAGCAACAATTTCCGCTGCTTTAACATCATCAGTGGGACTGTTTTCATTACTGTACCAGATCTGTGCAAGTGCTCTGAATCAGCCATATAGCCCTTAGAAATCTGGAATTCTCAGTGCATCAACCCAGAGCCAGGCCTGCAGCCTTTAAACATGCACCTTCAGGCACGCAATTGGACATGAACTTTTATTAGATTAAAGCTCGGTTGTAAGTTCTGACTTTTGAAAGATAATATGTTATTTAAAATAAATATTTTTGTTATCAATGTCTTTGACTTGCATTCTTAACAGTCTGTTGGTAGGATGAGGCTATGGAAGGGAAAACTGCCAGTTTGTGGATCTTGTCTTTGAATCTGGGAAGGCAGTTAGCCGAGTATCAAAGGATTTCAGTTGTGCCTGCAGTGCTTTCCACTGTCACTGGAAAGACATGGGCTAGGGACAGTAGCAGGTTTCATGGGATGGAGAATCCTGTAAGCAGCTTTCCTAGGCTAGTTAACTCTATTCAAACTTCCCTTAGGCTAGTTAACTCTATTCAAACTTCGCTTAGGCTAGTTACTCTTTTCAAACTTCCCTTTTATCCTTTTGAGCTACATTTAATAAGATCCTTGTTAAGAGGTGCAGTTGTGGCCTAAAATCATTGCAACAGGCTCACTCCAGCCCTTATAAACTCAATTTTCTTCATTGATGGTCATTTTGTTGAAAATTGGACAAAAGAATGAATCTAAGAGGCCAGTGAAAGTGCCACAGTGTACAAGATATGACCCTTGTATCACTGCAGATGTCAGTTTAATTGTATTTTAATTTTTCCCTGATTTGCAGTTTTCAGAAGAGCAGTTGAAAGGCAGAGATGGCATATTTAGATTACATATATCCAAAGACACGGTGCCTTGATTGTTTTGTTTCAGGAGATCCTTTATTAGCCCAAGCGAAACAATGCTTAGTCCTCTGTAACCCCTGCCAACATGCCGGAGGTGAGCACATCTCTTCCTGCCACTCTGAGCAACTTTCTTTTTGTCTACCTTTGCCTTATGTCTTCCTCAAGTCCTTCACCTTCTTTCAGCATCAACAATGACTGACAAAGGTGTCCCATTAGTGTGATGGTCTTCTCATCTTCTCTCTGGATAGAAGCATTTGATACCTCTTGCAGTGCATATGACTACTTTTGGGCCTCCTCAGCCAATCATGCACTTTCACATCCATGGCATTTTCATGCTTAGTCTGTGTTAATTATAAATACTTGCCATTTTCACAGCAGAATAGTGGAACTCTGGGCTGCTTTCCCCCTCCTGTGTTACTATCACAATTAAAACTGGTCATCAAGCATAAAATACTTCACAGGAAGGATGAAGATCTAATTCCCAGCAGAGTAGCAGAATCAATAATGTTACCTGGGTGGCTTTTGAAATCTTCATCTTCTGCTCTGTATGGTCTCATCATCAGTCTTCTGATGCATTTACAGTTTGCACCCTCCATTCACAGTTTGAACTCCAGTCTCCTAAGGGATGCTTGCACAATGGAAAAGGGAATGGTGGGTGTGAAAACTTGATGAATTCCTGACCCCGGAGAGTAGGAGGATTTAAAAGTGGGAGATAGATCATGCAATAGTGTCTATGTAGTTGGAGATGAGGTTAGGATTTCCCTTTCTTTTGAGCTGCTGCTGACGTTTGCAGACAACAGGCTCCTACCTGGGTAGTTCTTATGTGTGCATATTCTCCCATTACAGACACTCATTATCTGACCTGTCGGATCCAAGAGTGCTCGGAGACCAAAAGGAGTAGACCATTCTCACGATCCATTGACATCAGCTCCCTTGTTGTTCAGGATGAATACATCTTCATCCAGGTATGTTGGCTTGGTACAAACATGGTATGAATTCTACTTGCATGCTGCTTTTTCTATGCAAGAGAGGAAGCATATTCTTAGGACAAGTGTATAGGACTGAAAGGAGTCCACACCTGCTTGATACAAATGTGATATGAATTCTACTTGCATGCTGCTTTTTCTATGCAAGAGAGGAAGCATATTCTTAGGACAAGTGTATAGGACTGCAGGGAGTCCATACCTGCCTATTATAGATTGGCTATGAAATCTGGGACAAAACAGTTGATCTCTCCACTCACTACTCGTCTCCTGGTGAATCTGGTATATTTTGGAAGTTCATTCATCAATAATAGTAATAATCTATGGATTTCAGAGAAGTTCTAACTTGTTCTTGTGGCTACTTTGAAAATACAAAGAGGCTAGGTGTGAGCGACCGTTGCAACAAATGGAAGGGTGTGTGCTGACGTGACAAGTAATGGTAGTGGTGCAAAGAGAGATTTGCAGTAGGAGGTACAATAGCAGAGGGATTGGCAAAAAGTCATAGGGCAGCTTCAGAGTGGAAGATGGCTGTAAATTTGTCAGAGAGTTGAGGGTGATTTTGGAGATGAGGAGAATGTGACAGAAACTGAATAAGAAACTACTTGGGTTTGAGATTTTCTAGGAATAAAGGGGCTGGATGGAGCAAGGCTATCTCTCCACATTTCATACTTGTGGAAGTGTGAGATTGAATATTACAGTGTGGAAGAACACCTCCTGAAGCTTGCTATTTGAGTGAACACTGAAAGCCAGGCTGCAGTGATTCCAGGTTGTAGAAAGCTCAGGAGACACAGTGACTACAGACTTGAGGATGTGAACTGCCTGGCACCAGTGCAGAAGAGGGGGAGTGAGATGAGGTGAGATGGAGCTTAGATCCAGGGGTAGAGAAAAGACATACGCTTCTCTTTTTGCATAAGACTGGGTTATGCATAGCTTCAATTTAACTTTTCTGGGGGCAACATTTTTCTTAAATATATCCAAATTAGAAGAAAATTCTGCTCTGTTTATTGTGAAATTTTCATAGAAATGGGATCTTAAGTGGTAATGGCTGATAATTCAGTGTTGGGATTAAGTGGAGGACTGGATCCCCATGACCTGATAAGACTGCAATATGGGAACCACATGCGCTGGAGTAACCCTGGCAGACTTCTGTGAGCAGTGTGATCTGCTGCTCTAGAGATGATCAATTGCTGTAATCACAGCACAGCTCCCCATGAAACTGAGTTTGCCACCAATTCCTTTGGCATCATAGGAAGACAGAACCACAGAAAAATTCAGTTTGGAAAAGACCTCTAGGATCACCAAGTCCAACCAATATCCCTACTCTACAAAGTGCACCCTAAACCATATCTCCAAGCACCACATCCGAATGGCTTTTAAGCACATCCAGGGCTGGTGACTCCCTGGGCAGCCCATTCCAATGCCTGACCACTTTTACCATAAATTTTTTTTTCCCCAATATCCAGTCTAAACCTACCCAGTCACAGACTTGCTGCTAGAAAACACAGAGAACATAGCTTTTGCAACTCTGTAAGTCACAGACAATGGCTTTCCACTTGTTAAATGTTCTGCCTTCCAAGCGGTAGGGAGAGACTCTTAATCTGACCGTTTGTGGCTGAGGATATTGTGGAACATCCAATTCTTTTAAGGCTAGCATGAGGCCTTACAGACATTTCTCATTCCACAGCTCCCGCCTGTGTTAAGCTAAGAGTGCTGTGTTTAGAACCTTGGGGTCACAGTGAGGACATCTACTGGGTGTATACCTTCCTCTCTCTCAAATTAATAGTGAACAGCCCAAGCTAATAGGTGATAATTGGCTGCTTCAAGTTAAAGAAAAGTGTGTGTATGCATACAATGACATGCATGTGTGCATATGTAATACTATAAATGCCTTGACTGCCCTTAGCAGTGTTTTATTACACTTTTATGGATGTTTGCTCACGTTAAGAAAAAAAAGAAACACACTGAACATTTCTGCTGCTTTAGGCATGTCCCTTTCACAGGCTGTCCATTACTTTCCCTCCTATTTTTTTTTAAATTTTAATTAATATCACACTTGCAGGATTTCTGACTATCCAGCAGCCTGTCATATGTGGCTGCAGAAGCTGGGTATGGCTTGAGTCCATGCAGTACTCGAGTAACACACAGACACTTCAGATTCACAGCACACACTGTGAGCTGAAGGTGTGTTAAATCCACCATGTCCAGCATATGGTTGCTGGGCTATGCAGAGTTTGCTCAGTACATATGTAGGAGTGCTGATATGTCCTGGATGTATTAGTTTCACAAACCATGTGATGTAGCTACCTATTATGGGATATGTCAGATTGACTGTGTGTGCAGTGTCTCATGCATATCATTCTGTCTGGATAATCTTGGACAGAAATACAGGAGCCAGCTCTTTTGAATTTCAAATATTAGACAGAGATGAATAAATAAATATCAAATTAAATTTTAAGAACCTGGAGAGGTTTAATAGCTGCACAAAGGATGGCTGCATGATCTGTCTGTGCTGGAACAAATCAGAAGTAGTGTCTTGGGGTAGAGAAGGGAATTAATTTCTTTTAACTTTTGTCATGAATAAAAGTAGGTTCTTAGTCGAAATCAGTAGCCTCTGTTCTTCTAAAGGGAATGGAGAGATCAAAACCTTCAGGGACAGTATCTGTTGTACCTAATGCAGGATGGGATGAGTTTCTATGAATATACTTTTCTTATTAATATTAGAAGAAACCTAAATATAGCTTGGAGAAGATCCCTAACTTTTTGACAGCTAAAAGTAGGGAAGATGAATCCCAGCTATTGATGTCAGTGTTTTAGATTATCTGCATGCAGTTATTTACTTGTGAATATCCATTCTAATCAAGCTGATGAACAGACCTGTACTGTAATATTCTTGGGAAGCATTAACCTGTGCAACTGTGCACTCGAAACAAATGTGGTACTAGGATGCACAATGGATAGGGAAAGAAGAATATAGAATATGTTATAGTGCCATTATAAATCAATGGTTCCTCATCATGTGCAATGCTGTTGTGCAGCACTTCTGAAAGGATCTTGCAGAACTGCAGTGCACAGAAAAAATATGAGAATGATCCTATGCTTGGAAAAAAAATATTGCCCATGAAGAGACTTTGGGAAGGCTGGGACTGGTTACCAGGCAAAGGAAATAAATAACATAGCACATGATGAAAAATGTAAGAGGTAATGAAGAAGGAAGGAAGAAATAGCTACTAAGAGAGAGAAGGCAGAAGTTGTATGAATAAAACACTAGGTGATCATTCTGGATTTATCGACTGACTTTCTGTGTGATTAATAGTTATTTAAGGACGACCAGCACATCACTGAGATTGGATAAACTGCAAAAATTGATACATTAAGAGAAAATCCTGTCCTCCGTTGTGTGTTTAAGTTTTCATTCAGTTCACAGGAGTGCGCTGATGGAGCCAGGAGCCAGTATCACAATCATCTTTTATGGTCAATACTTAAAATTCATTTAGCTTGCAGAGCAGGTCATTTATTTGGGGGAAAACCTTGGAATATGTCTGAATTTGTTTGGTGTACCAAGAAGGAGCTAATTTTATGAGCAGCTTTGCCATTAAGGTCAGTTCCAGTTGTCTTCAACCATAGCTGTGTAGTGGTGGACCCCATACTTCCCCTACAGCTGTAATGTGCCATTCCCTACAGCTGTCCCACACCTCCCCTTATTGGTGCCTTTCAATATTGGCTACTGACAGAATCTAACCAAATTTAGGCAATGACCTACAACTGCCTGTAAGATTACCTGAACTGCTACAATGCTCTCATGTGCAGAGCCTGCATTACAAATCCTGGTGGCCAGGGATTGTCTTTTGTTTTATAGAATCATAGAATGGTAAGGTTGGAAGGGACCTCAAGGATCATCTAGTTCCAACCCCCTGCCATAGGCAGGGACACCTCCCACTAGTACAGGTCACTCAAGGTCTTTTCCAACCTGGTCTTGAACACCTCCAGGGAGGGAGCAGCCACAACCTCCCTGGACAACCTGTGCCAGTGTCTCACCACCCTCACTGCAAAGAACTTCCTCCTCACATCCAGTCTATTATCTCCCCTCTGCCAGTTCAAACCCATTGCCCCTTGTCCTGTCATTGCAAGACCTTGTAAATAGTTCCTGCCCAGCCTTCCTGTAGGCCCCCTTCAGATATTGGAAGGCTACTCTAACGTCTCCTGGAAGCCTTCTTTTCTCCAGGCTGCAGAACCCCAACTCCTGTAGCCCGTTCTCAAAGCAGAGCTGCTCCAGCCCTCTGAGCATCTTCATGGCCCTCCTCTGGACCCTCTCCAATAGTTCCATGTCCTTCCTGTGCTGGGGGCTCCAGAACTGTACACAGTACGCCAGGTGGGGTCTGAATCTAGTGTACTGATATTTTGGAGAATCCCTATGGTGAAAATAACTTATAGTGGAATTCTGGGGAAGTTTTTTCTCAAGCATGTCTTGTATCAGATTTTCTAATGGAATTCCTGAAATTGCTCCAAGGAGTTCAAAAGGCCTTAATGAAAATGGGGATTATTTTTCAGGAAATTCTGTTTTGAGTGGGAAAGCATTGTTTAGAGAACGACTTCTTATTTTCTATAATTAAACAAATTATATCAGAGTTACTTAGTTCTTTAAAGACTGAAGAAAAGAGGAGGAATGATCTTTACTAATAGCTGAAGACTTTCCTTTGAAAGCACATGAAAGTGTGAGCAAATGTCATCACATTGCAGGGAGTGGGGAGAGTCAGGGCCAAAAAACTCTCAGTACAGTGTTGTGTATTTGTAGTGGTCTAAAAACTCCTAGGAGTGTATGAACATGGAACTCAGCTTAGCTCTTTGATCATATTTTCTTCAGAAAGCAATGGTTTTGTGGACAAGCCTAAAGCTGCCCATAGAAAAGCAATTATTGCTGAATTACAGTAGTCATTCCCAGCCACCCAAAGGTTGTGTCCAAACTGTTGCAGGTGCAATAGCTCACTTGTTCTGTTGGATGGCTGGAGTCCTGTGATGGATGAGCTTGGGCGCTAGTGAGGTCTGATGGCACTCCCAATGCACTGGTGCAGGCTTATCTAAGGACTGTGTTTTCACAGAGAACTCTAGGTATCAGGACAGGGCCTATAATAATTTGTGACACAAACACATGTGGCAGTCCTGCTGTTCACAGAACTTTAGAGGTTGGGAGGGACCTCCAGAGATCATATAGTCCAACCTCCCTGCCAAGGCAGCATCCCCTAGGGTAGTTTGCTCAGGAACACATCCAAGCGAGTTTTGAAAGTCTCCAGAGAAGGAGACTCCACAACCTCTCAGGGCAGCCTGTTCCAGTGCTCTGTCACCCTCACTGTAAAGAAGTTTCTCCTCATGCTGAGGTGAAACCTTCCGTGTTCCATTTTGTAGCCATTGCTCCTTGTCTTACTGCTGCTGACCAGTGAAAAGAGTTTGCCTCCATCCACCCACCCCTCAGATATTTGTACACATTGATGAGATCTCCTCTCAGTCTTCTCTAGACTAAACAGCCCCAGGTTTCTCAGTCTCTCTCCAAGGAGGAGATGCTCAACTCCCCCACTCATCCTCATGGCTCTCCACTGGACTCTCCAGCAGGTGCCTGTCTTTCTTGAACTGGGGAGCCCAAAAGTGGACCTCCCTAGACCTGCTGGCCACACTTTTCCTGATGCACCCCAGGATGCCATTGGCTCTCTTGGCCACAAGGGCACATTGCTGGTACAGTGCTGGTGGCCTCGGCATGTTAGATAAAGTTTACAGAGAAAGGTAGTATTTATTATTTTTTAGTGAGATTAGAATTAATGGAGTTAGAAAGGGGGCAGATAAGCTTTGTGCATGCTTATGAGATCCTAAGGGACTTGAGGAAGGAGCTGGTCCCTGAAAATTGCCTTGTCTTCTTTTTTTTCCCCATCTATATATATAAATCTCGTAAAACATGTTTTTCCCCTCTATTAATCTTGTGTTTTCCCTGTGTAAACCCTTCAGTGTGTGGCTTTCCTCCCAGAGGTCATACCAGTCTACTTCAGCATCCAGTTAACACTGTCCCCATTCCTCCTTTAGAGGCTGTCAGCACTTGGAGACCCTCAGAGTAACAGGCATTTTTGATTTGCACTGGCTGTAAGTCAGTGCAGAGGTGTCTGGATGGGAGATCAATACCTATCCTGATCGTTTTTTATGTCTTTATTTTCCTCTGGAATGCTGCAGATTCTGCTATCACAACAAAGTGCAGCTGAAGTCAATCTGAAATGTAGCTCAGACTCTCAGCACTTTCCACAGCAGTGACAAAGCTGCTGGCTATCGAAGACTCCTCTGAGATTTAGAAACTGATACCTGGTTTGAATTTGGTGGTGATGCCTGTTGTCTCTAGCAGGCCAAAGAAATGTCTTTGGAGGTGAATGCTCTCAGATCTGCCTTTGGCTGGTGGCCTATCTTCATAAGGACAAGGAACAACATCTGCAGGCTCTGACTGAGGAGGACTGGCTGTTTGCTTCTGACCCTGCTCCATTTCCACTTGAAATGGGAAGATTTCTGCACCATTGACCAGACAGGCATGGTGAAAGGCAGTACCTTATGAGTTTCCAAGGCCTTTAAAGAGTGGGAACATAGGTGTCCCTTCCTTTTCTCTATTCCCATGGCATAATTTATCAAGGTGTCTAACTGCAGGCTGATATTCATGAGAGGGTCTTAACTTTCACCTGTTCCCTCCTGCCATTTCTGCTCTTGGGAAGCCTTCTTGGCAACTTCCTGTGGTGTTTCATTTGCAATTCAGTCTCCTGGGAACTGAATGTCTCTCTCTTGACTTCACATTCTGCCAGGTCAGTTTGTCCTGGGACATATGATGGTCTTATGTCCAGAAAGCTAAGCTATTCTGGAAAGCACCCTTTATTTTTGAGGTTGATGTGATGAAGGAGGAAAGCAGTGTGAGGGGATCTGGGAAGAGAGAGAGTCTTGGCTGTTGTTTATACCCATCCTGAATGCAGTGGGGTCTATGACAGTGCTGTTTAGAAGTAGGGGGTGGTGGTTATTTGCAGCTTGCACTTGCAGCATTGTGGGAGCAGCTGCAGTTGCTATAGATGGCAGGAATTCCACATGGAAAGTCAAAATGATCTTCTTTGATACTCATCATGTATCTGGCTCTTCTTCATCCTCTCAATCATTTTTGCACTTAGAAGACTTTCGCTTAATTCAGAGTTGCAGGCAGGATCTCAGCCTGTTCACTATCATGAAGAGCAAACCCAGAATTTCTCCAGATGTTGTTGTGTGGTGCAGCTAAGTGGGTCTCTTACAACACCTGTCTGAATAATACCTCTGGCTCAGAGGAACAAACTCTTCTGCCAAAAGCTGTTGAACCAATTCAGTCTTCTTTTGCACCAGACAGCCTCCTTAAAACACACACAGATGTCAGTATTCATCCCCAATCACTGGTAGCTTCTTATACAACCTATGGATAATGTTGCCTTTTTGGATGCCTAAAGCATCACCAGAGTGTGTCCAAAAATTTCAGCTGAAGTTGTTTGATGGAAAATGTTTTGGTAGAAAATTCCTTTGGGGTGTTTGCTTTGTTTTGTTTGCTGGGGGATTTTTTTGTAGATTTTTATGGTCATGAGGCTTTGTTGGGTTGTTTTGGTTTATTACTTTTTTTAAAGTCTCAATCAAATTCTGTTTTTATCAAGGTGAATATGTTTATGAGAACATTTTTTTCAGGCTCTGTAAAAAAGTAAATGTCATTTATAACCTTAGGACTGGAGTAAGGAAACATTTCCCTTTAAGGTTTTATCGAGGAAAATAAAAGGGTCCTAATTCTATAAGCTAAATATGTCTAAGCTTAGCTCAGAGAAGTTTATTACTTTTACTACTATTGCTGGTTGCAACTGTGGTTGTTTAGGAAAACCTGGAAGTGCTTATGTTTTGTAGGACATAAGTGTGTGTTTCAAGTTTATTGGGTATTTAAGGCTGGGATAAAAGAGCATATTTGCTGAAGTCAGTTATCAAGTGAGTAGACTTCAGCCAGCAGCCACAACTGGGATGATGCCACTTCATATGGATTCTTGACTTCAACACTTAAGCTGTCAATTGAATAATTTATAAGTAGAAATTATAAGTAGTAAATTTCTCCTGGAATAACAAAGAAAAAAATATTTTTTTGTTTAAATTTTTTTTTCTTTTAATGTGAAACTTCTCAGCAGTGAAACAACCTAGGAAGGGAGAAATTAAACTTTGATTTCCCAGTCTAGAGCCTTCTTTTTGTTTTCACAGATGCTAAATACACCATGTTCAAATATAAATTTCTTTCCTCTGTTTTTTAACTAGGAGCCAAAGGTCTTAATAGAAGTCAATTCATGCAATTTATTTTTAACTTCACCCTGCTTAGCTACAATTGATTTTTATCTTTGCGATCAATGGTAGATAAAAAGGCTTGATGGGACAATGGAGCACTTTCCAACTTGTAGGGTTTGGTCTTTCAGTCTTTTATTGAAGAAATCATTAGAAGCTTATTATGAAACTAATAGGATGAAGATGTTTAAATGATGAACATGATTACACCTGTTTTACTGGTGAATAATGCCTAGCTACAGCTGATCTTCCCTTGTTCCTGCTTAAAATGCTGAATGATATTTCAGTGGGGGAAATTAATCTATAGAGATGAAAGAAAGTGCATCCAAAGTGCTAGTTAAAAGCTTTTACAGCAAGAGAGGCAGTAAATAGGTAGTGAGTTTCCTTTTCACTGCTGGATGCTTTTCATCCATTTCTAGCACTGTTTCAGCTTTGCTCTGCCAAGTATCAGGTCTGGAACTTGAACCATAAGATGTATTATTAAAAAAATATATTAACATTTTCCTTCACTTGTTTATTTGTTGTTTTTCTGGGGTCTTTTGTGCTCGTCATGGCTTTAGTTGGATCTGTTGATGAGTATGGTCCCCTGTGATGATGAGATAGATGTTTGGTCCCATGCTGATGTCATGCTAGCTTTGAAATGAAAGTACTGGCCCAAGCATTGTGTCAGGTAGTGATAGGACTAGGGGGAATGGAGCAAAGCTAGAAGTGAGTAGATTCAGACTGGATGTTAGGAAGAAGTTCTTCACCACGAGAGTGGTGAGACCCTGGAATGAGTTGCTCAGGAAGGTGGTCGAAGCCCCATCCCTGGAGGTGTTTAAGGCCAGGCTGGATGAGGCTCTAGACAGCCTGACCCAGTGTGAGGTGTCCCTGCCCGTGGCAGGGGGATTGCAACTGGATGATCCTTGTGGTCCCTTCCAACCCTGACTGATTCCATGCTCATGGGGCTTGAAGTTCAGATTGTTCACATGTCTCAGCCTCAGCAAGTCAGGAGGATGAGAATGAAGCATGGTGCACTTTGGTCTGCAAAATATCTTTATATTCTGGGACTTCATAACTCATTGTGCTTGCTTTCCAAACTCTTTTAGATGACATGGGTTTTTTTGTTTTGTTTTGTTTGTGGATTGGTTTTGTTTGTTTGTTTGTTTTTAATAAGATGTATAGCTATTAAAGATGTATAACTATTTAAAAAATGTAAAAGTAAGGAAAGTTGCTTTTAAAGAACTGTATTCAGTCATTACTATGAGGAATGACTTAGTGTGTTTCTAGACATGCCACAGAAATCATAGACAATAATAGATTCCATGACAAAGTTTCTGTGATTCTCCACAGCCCTTGTGACATATTTGTTGTCCTCTATATTTGATGTTGTCTGTCCCATTGCAAGTCAGGAAGGGAGGTGAGCCAGCATACTGAAACTTTCAGAGCTTTTATAGAGAGAATTCTCAGAAAGAGTGGGTCTTATCAATACTTATAAATATGTAAAGGGTGGATGTCAAGAGGATGGGGTGGTAGGATGAGTCATAGTACAAGGGCAATGGGCACAAGCTAGAGGACAGAAAGTTCCACAGAATCACAGAAACATGCAGATTGGATTAGACCCTCAGGATCACCAAGTCCAGCTGATAACCCTACCCTACAAGGTGAGTAAACTAAACCATATCCCCAAGCAGCACATCCAAATGACTTTTAGACACATCCAGGGCTGATGACTCAACCACTTCCCTGGGCAGCTCATTCCAATGCCTGACCACTGTTTCCTTGCAAAAACATTTCCATATATCCAGTCTAAACCTACCCAGACACAGCTCAAGGCCGTTTCCTCTTGTTCTATCACTAATAATCTCTGAGAAGAGACCAGCACCAACCTCTCCACAATGTCCTTTCAATAGCTGTAGACAGCAATAAGGTCTCTTCTCAGCCTCTTTTTCAAATTAAACAGCCCCATCTCCTTCAGTTGCTCTTCATAAGATTTATTCTCAAGCCTGTCACCAGCTTTGTTGACCTCCTCTGCACTCGCTCCAGCACCTCCGCATTCCTCTTGTATTGAGGTGCCCAAATCTGAACACAATATTTGAGGTCTGGCCTCACCAGAGCCAAGTACAAGGGGACAATCACTTAAATGTAAGAAAAAACTTCATTCCTTTGAGGATGGTGGAGCACTGGAATAGGCTACCCAGAGAGATTGTGAACTTAAAAACTCTCCTGGACACCTTCCTATGAAACCTGGTCTAGGTAAACTTGCTTTAGCAGAAGGGATGGACTACATGAACCCCAAGAGTTCCTTCCAACCCCTACCATTCTGTGATTCTGTTCCTCAGTGCCAGCTGTTGTACATGAGACCAGACTTATGTCTTGAAACAAAATGTGGAAGCATTGAATAAAAGTGTTAGATCATGAATGGAGGGAGGAAGAACAAAGGTTAGGAAAGACAGATGTGTTTAATGACAAACCCATTTGTCCAAAGGAATCATTTCCACTGGCCAGAAGCCCAATTAAACACACAAAGTAGAATTCCAGCAAAACAGATTAACAAACCAGCCATTAGCAAAGAGGAGGAAAAAGACAAGCCCAGCTAATTCTGCGCTG
The DNA here is from genome assembly GCA_013399775.1 of Semnornis frantzii. NCBI lineage: Eukaryota > Metazoa > Chordata > Aves > Piciformes > Ramphastidae > Semnornis > Semnornis frantzii. The sequence continues at coordinate 3,057 of VWYK01113792.1, read as the reverse complement.
AGCATGACAGATGAGCTCACAGCAAATAACTGGGTGGCATTCGTCAAATGTGAACTAAAAGGAGGCATTAGAGGGCAAAGCACTATCATAATCTCTGGGATTTACAGTATTGAAAAGCTTGCTCATAGGAAAAGTTCATCAAAATAAATTAAGTCAGGCCTTCCAAAATTCATTCTCTATCACATTGCTTGCCAAAACTTTATCGAAGGCTTGATCATTTTTTTGAAACCGTTATAGCCAAAAGTGTAAATCATGCAAAGATGAGGTCCTGGCAGGGAAAACCTTCATGGAATTCCTGCCAAGAGGATTGTGGGTGGCTTCATGTTAACTGGCTCAGAAAGACCACACACCACAAAGACTTTTACTTCTAAACCTTTTTCAGTCTAACCTCATCCAGGTAGAGGTCTGAAAGGGAGTTCAGCTAATGCATAGTGAACCTGAACAGTGTTTGAATCCTACCTTTCTGCTTTAACAAGCAAACAAAACCTCCAAACATAAAAACTCTCCGGGAACCTGTTTGCAGTGGCATAAGGCCAAAAACAGCTATGTAAAATCTCTTCAGTGTGGCAGATTTGGAGTAGATCCTGTCTTGGCACAGAGGGAAATTTTGATCACCCCTTGATATTTCTGCCATTCTGCGTTCATGTAATTGACTTGAGGATTGTTGGACTGTTCCCAATTTTAACTACACATCACAGCACTTACAAAGTATGTGAACATTCAGGTCTGCATCTTAAAGGTGAGTTGAGGAGCATGCCTCAGCCCATCAGAAAAGGAATCCTTAACAAGTGGTCACTAAACACATTCAGTCCAGTCTGGACTCTGTTAGGAGTCTGTACAATTCTGGAGCCCCCAGCACAGGAAGGACATGGAACTGTTGGAGTGAGTCCAGAGGAGGGCCATGAAGATGCTCAGAGGGCTGGAGCAGCTCTGCTATGAGGACAGGCTACAAGAGTTGGGGGTCTTCAGCCTGGGGAAGAGAAGGCTTCCAGGAGACGTTAGAGTAGCCTTCCAATATCTGAAGGGGGCCTACAGGAAGGCTGGGAAGAGACTATTTACGAGGTCTTGTAATGCCAGGACAAGGGGCAATGGGTTTAAACTGGCAGAGGGGAGATTTAGACTGGATGTGAGGAGGAAGTTCTTTCCAGTGAGGGTGGTGAGGCACTGGCACAGGTTGCCCAGGGAGGTTGTGGCTGCTCCCTCCCTGGAGGTGTTCAAGACCAGGTTGGCTGAGACCTTGAGTGACCTGTGCAAGTGGGAGGTGTCCCTGCCTATGGCAGGGGTTTGGAACTAGATGATCCTTGAGGTCCCTTCCAACCTTACCATTCTATGATTCTATAATATAGCGCTGAACTTGAGTGGCAGAGTTGTTGTTTGAGAGTTTTGATCTTCTACTAGAGGGCAGAAATATCACCAAGAGGGGATATTTAAATATTTCCTGAGTGGTTTAGGTAATAGGAGCTAGAAATGTGGGATCCTTTGGGCGATACTTGTGCAGCTAATAGATACAATTACTGCAAACATGAGTTTTTGCCTTGAGCTGAACTGAGCACTAGTCAACTGCATAGTCTGTTCTGTCCTGTGAAAACTTGATTCTGATGTGTTAGTGTTATATGGGAAAGATATCCTTCAGAAATAACACTCACAGCCCTTTCACCATCCTCACAGCTGTCGAGCAGCACCCTGAAATGTTACTGTGCCAATCCACAGTGCTTTTTGCATGAAGTGAGAGTTGAGTGGCTCCTCTCCCTGTCTCCTGGCGCAGGCTTGTTCTGAGACCAAAGGCAAACTGCTTTAGATTTTCAGATCCCCTTTACTTTAGGTACATGTTGTTCATACAGAGTTTGGTGGCTGTGATATGGGTCACTTCTGCCTTCTTTCAGGGTTTGTACTCTAATGGTAGTTGTTTGGTCCTTTTTTTCCTTTTGGGAGAGCCAGATGCAGCTATCATAACATTACAAATTCAAATGGGAAACAGGCAGAAGGGGAAGACTTAGCATAGAAACATGTCCTATTTCTAAACGTTCATTTCTTGCCAGTTCTTCAAACTATCTATAGAAAAGCCTTATCTTGAGTTGATTAGATATCAAATTTCATGACCAGTAGTATTTCATCCTTAGAATGACAGCATCTCTAGGGAAGAAAGCTACTATCTAGAGGTGATATCATTGCTGAGAGTATAACTGATGCTATGGCAATATTCCATGTCAGCTTATTGTGAAATATCACTGTCAGATGAAAGGAAGCATATCTAGAAGGAAATCTAGGATCTTTGTTAGCTTTATTGGAAGCTTAAGAAGCCAACAGATGCCATTCCATATAATAGAGAAGTGTTTTGTATGTTGTTTCATCTTAAAACCTGCAAGATTGCCAAAACAGCAGAGCGTAAGAAACTCACCATTGTAAGGCTCTTGCTGTAGCAAGGCCTGAAATGGTGCCAGGAAAAACACCCACAGCAAGAGTGACTGGTGCCAGGTTTAAAATCCCATACTGTACAAATTATCAGGGCTACAGCTCATCAATTTGTGTCATTTATGTGTAGCCTTTAGCAGTCCATTCAGTCCATAAAACTAGATTTGAATGTCTGGCAGTTACCCCTCCACATTCTCATTCAGACACAGCATGATTTCAGAGAAACCAGTTTTATAATGACAAAGAGCATCTGAAAGTTTAGCTTCAGCTTTCCAAGAGCACATTCATTGCATTTGCTGTTTCCATTAAGTGGTGCTGTTGTGGATGTCTGCTGTTAGTCACTGTAAAAAGTTACTGGAATACAACCCTGGCCCTAACGAACTTACGCTGCAGGGAGACCTGAGAAGCAGCAGAGGAAGAGGCATTGCGGCTCTTGACAAAGGAGGAACAGAAGCACAGGGGCTTTTTCCTTTTTTCCTCTGAGATGTTAAAATCATTCTGGATTTGGAGAAGACAAAATGGAAAGTTCAGTGGCACAGCTGAAAAAATAATGCGCCAGCCCCCTCAAGTGTGGGATTTCTTTGGAGTTATACAGATGTTTTTAGGGACAGATGTGCAGGCTATAGAAAAGTGTGATGGTTTGGG
>VWYK01113782.1:5532-22850 GCA_013399775.1 Semnornis frantzii | reverse complement strand
TGTATGTGTAAGACGAAATAAAGGAATGATATGTAGTCAAGGTCACAAACAGAGAAAACCTGGAGCCAAACTTCTTCAAGATCAAGGATACAGGCATAACATATTTAGCTAGGGGTTTTGTTCCTTATGTATTCTTGCAAAGGCAGACCACTGTGAGTTTGCTCACGTAGCTAGGCCAGGAAATGTTAAACTTTCCTTTTTTCAATACATTACCCAATAATCGGGGTACTAAACAAGCATTCAAACAAAAAAAAAATTAACATAGAACCATATGGTTAGCTCTGACTACCATCTTGCAGAAAAAAATCACTCATGCTACAGATGGTTCTGATGGACAGCATCATGCAAAGGAACATTTTTATGTCTAAGGAAAATGTGAACACAATTCTGAAAATCTATTTACGGAACATTTGCTTCTATTAGACACAGAGATAGGAAAAACAGGGAGTACCCTTAAAGAGTTGCCATCTCTATTCTGTATTCTGCTCCACATATTATCTGATTATGCAAACACCTTAGAAAATGGAAAAATTGTCTTTTGACCAATGCGTTGCTGGATGCAGCCTCTTAAGACTCCCTTACCACTTTCTTCCTAATTTCCAGAATTGTCATTTCTACCTGCAAGACTGAACCTTCTGTTACTTGACCTTTTTGTGCAACAGAAATGATGATTACTTCTAAACTTGGTTAAGCCCAACTGCCCGGTCTTGTGAAGAAACAGTGGTCTTTAGTAGTTGCACAGCAGAGACGCCTAACTCATTGCTTTAATTTTATGGGCTGTTGGCTAGAGAAGGGTAAAAACAAAAACAAAAACTAAAATAAAAAAAACAAACAACCACAAACAAGGAAAAAAATTAGTCCAAGGAAATTATTCCAATATATCTTTAATTTTGCAATGTTAATTCCTTTTCAGCCCAACTGTTTTCTTGTTAATGGATGATGTAAACCATCGAGTAACGTTAACTTATAGGCTTTAATTTGTAGTTTTCTTATTCTATAGCACAGTAATATCCAAAGTGTTCAACTGAAGACAGCGCAATATTATAAAAATTTTACTGAAAAATATGCATATTTAGATTAAAATGTCCCAGAGTGATCTCTTCACAAAACATGTCTGTGACCATAATATTATGAATTTCAGTCTGTTCCCCCCGAACTCAGAGGAAGAGATTCCAGCTCATTCTCCCTTCCCCTCCTCTTTGCCCTCCGCGAGATTTTAAATAGATTTCCATATCTGCTTTTACTGCTTACATTCCGTTTCACAAATGAGATGTTTTGTGTAAATGTAGATAGCNATTTTTTTTTTTTTTTTACCCCCCAGCCATGAATTCCATCTGTTGTCATGGCACTGAACCCAGTGTTGAATAGCAGCCAGCATTGCTTTTGATGTTCTGTAGGATTAGTAGAGATGTCTGAGGTTATTGTGCAAGATTATTCCTAGGAATAGCTCCACCTGAGTTTCATACAAATGTTCATTTGCTAAATTAATAAATAACTATTATATGCTAAAAGTTTGTATTCCGAGGGCATTCCTTGAACCTTTACTGTTTCCATAACGGCTTATAGAAAGTTTTTGCAATTATTCTCATTTGTACAAACATAAACCAAATGTATCCAACATTGTGTTGAGGCAGATGAGAAATAACATATCCCACGAAAAGTAACTGATTATTTGCAGACCATGATCTGTTTTGTGTGATCTACTAATCAAAATATTTTGTGATTTGTCACTACCTTATTGGACTTTTTTGTGAGCTTTTAAGTAAACAAAGTTGAATCTGTCTCTGGGAGGAGTCAAACATATACTAATTAGAGGTATTCTTCAATTCTCCATACATACAGGTTGTCCTGTTTCAGAGTCTCAAATCCCTTGATACACATTATTCAGACTTTCACAAATGTCCATGGAGTAGAAGAGCTTTTATTTGTTGGGTTTGGTTTTGTTTCATTATAAAGATAAGTATCAGTGCTGCTTAGGAGTTTTTCCTGCCATTTCTTTTTCATCCAAGGTTGTCAGTCTATCAATACCTTACTTTGTTTATGGACAGTCTTCGGAAAGCCTTCCAATTTTCTAGATGGAGTTTCTGGTCAAACCAGAGAACAGCTCATCTTGGGATGAGCTCAGAAAAAGAAAGAGTAAATGAGTTTTCTGCAAAAGATAGTTACAAGGGGCAGCAAGTGAACACAGCCCTGCTGCTTCCTTTTCCTTTCTTTAAGAAACAAAGTTTGCTTCTGTTTCTCAGGGAGTAGCCAGGTTACACTGGGCCAGGGCAGTGGCTTTCACCTTGAGGTGTCCTTTCCTGCATGACCAGTAAGTCTATTTACTGGGATGTTTCCTGTGGGGAAGTAGTTTAGCACTTCATCCTTGGAAGCGAAATCTTCAGCTTTGTCTCTACATCTAAGAGGTCTTGTCTCAGTTTTGGCCCAGGAGATGGTCTAGTGGATGGGTCTTTCTAACAGAAGTGGAAGACTTAGGTCCAAGATCCAGAGCGGATTCAAAAGAGATGTGCATTTGGCATCCCACAATGAAGGCAAGTGCCTTGCTGCTGACTGTCCTTTACTGCTTCAATAACATGTTTTAAAAGAGAGTGCTATGCTGCATTCTGCATTCTGAGAAGATAAACAGGAACTAGATATTTTCTTGTCTAACTTCTGAAATATTGTTAATTTGCAGTCCCTTTGATTTCTGCTGCATTTCTGCATGAAAATAGCAGAGGGGTTTGTTGTCGTTTTGTTTTGTCCCGGCTTCATTACTTGCACATCAACTGCTTGCACATCCTACAAGGTTCTTGAAGATGGCATTAGACTCATACAGATGCTTTCGATTTCATCTGGCTTTTACACATGTGAACACTCTTAATAATTAATTTGCACATTCAGCTCAGCTGTTTATGTGGAGTAAATTCACTGATGCGCAGTAGTAGTATCCTAAATTGACTTTAGTGTAAATTAAAATGTTATTAAGTTAATGAATCAGCTTCTGATTAGAAATGCAAATATAAATTACAGATATGTTGCCCTACATTTCAACAGCAGTTTTCTGAGGTTTTCCAGAGGAAAAGATAAGGGTGGTTGGACTTCTTGGGGGACAGGATGAAACAGAATGGCTGTACACTGTCCTGAGCAGGTGAGTTTCAGCTGTGGATGTCTCGCCCTGACTGGTAAAGAAGTAAGGCTAAACTTTGATAAATTTAGTGATGTTAGGGAGCTTTAAGACTACGGTAACAAATCCGTTAAAAGCATCTGTTACAGAGTTGATAGAGGCAATTTCTTCTTTAAAAAAAAAATAAATCAGTATTATTGTCTTTTGGCAATGATTTGGCAAAAAAAAGAAGTAAGTTTTGGTTTCAAAAGCAAAAAAATGTAATAGCTCAGTACTTCTCCTTTCTATAGAGCCTTTTCCCACAAATCTTCAATGTAGCCTGTTAAATGCATATTTCTTCTGTAGCTTATATTGCTTTGATGTCTTTACATATGCAGCTCCACGTGTGGATGACTGGGTTAGGGCTGGATGGTAAATTTGTTTGGAAGCAGCACAGTTTATCCACTGGTGAAACATGGACCCACTTTATACCAATCCTTAAATCTCATTCTTCTGTGATACTTCAGTCCCTAGCACCTGGCAGCCCACAAGATGTGTACGGTGGCAGTGGCATTGTCTCTGAAACTGCTGAGCACCGGCTGCAGCTCTGCTCATCTCTCACTTCATCCTGGCCACTTCTGGCAGAGCAACACAGTATGTTCAGTATTTGCTGCACAGTCTGTGTCCCCAGGGTTTGACCATAAGCCCTTCAGCAGGACTGTGAGATATTACCACATCTGGAGATACAGGTGATAAGAATATCCTTGCTTTTCAGTGAAAGGAGGGATGAAAGCAGACCATTACTGAAAAGAATACAGAATACCATATGTGGAGCTGCTCTGCAGTGTGGGTGGCAGTCTCTTCTGCTCCTCCATAGTATAAATAGGGTGGTAGAGTCCTGACAGTAATGACTACAATGGTCCTACCTGAAGGTCAACAGCAAATATTTTTCAAGTTTTTGTGTGCCACAAAGGAAGGGGAAAACCAGAAAGATCAGGAATATGGAGTTCATTTGGAGGTTAGATTGAATCCCATCATAGTGAAAAATATCTCCCTGGTATCATCAATAACATTTAGTCCCTGTGTTAAACATTCAGTGCGGAATATACAATACAGATGCATGTCATTTGCAGCTTGTAAAATGAAAGACTGCTTTTTCACTGATGACTTGATTTATAAAACACATCCTTTCTAGGCTCCCACTGCACAGGTACAGCACTCCCTGCTGAACATGAGCCCACGAGTTGCATGGTAAGGAGGGATGCACGTGTATTAGCAACAGAGTCTATCAGTGAAATTGCTTTCATTTTTCACTCTTAGTCCTGTGGGTTAGACTAAGCTGCCCTTCAGTAATCAGAGTAGGGCTTGGTTCCATGTGTCCAAATGGAAGAGTCTTGTCTAGTAAGGGTCATGATGTCCAACCATGTGAATTTTACTGTTATTTTTTTCCAGTCATTAGTATCTTCTTTAGGCCATAGATAATATATCACCAGGAAGAACATAGAGGTCCAGAGCCAGAATTATTCTGCCCCTCTCAAGGACTTTCCCTGGACACTGAAACATTTATACTCCTTCTTAAGAAGATCAAAGAGTTAGTCTGTTTTAAAAAAAAAAAAAAAACAAAACCAAAAACCACACACAAAAAAAAAGATGTTGCACTCTTTTTTCCAGTGTTTTAGTGGGCTATATGGTAGTATTTGCATTCTATCTGGAATTGCACTGCACTGAGAATATCTTCAGGGAGAGAGACCTCATAGATAAAAAGCATAATGGTCTAATTTGTGTCAGTCATGCTGATGGATGCTGCATATATCTAGATACTACCATGCTCAGTACCGTCAGATGGAGCTTGAAGATCAGAATAAGATTATATTTGTAATGAAGATGGGAGCAAACCACAACTAGTATGTACTGTTAACATGTTTTCAAAAAGTGGTAGGAAGTCTACTGAGCTCTATTCTAACAATGCATTTCCAGCAATTTTCAGAGATAATCTGTTTCCAAAAGACAGAGAGATACCAAAACTGTCGGATTACAAAGCCTTTACAGAAGTGGTTGGGCAGCTAGTGTCAAGTCTCATTGACTTCAACTCCTCATTAGCATGAGAAAGAGTTGCAGAGTTTGGCCTTTAGCGGGATAGGAGGCTTTAAAAAGTCAACTTTCAGCTGGAGCCATATCTCACTAACTGTAACTGTATTCAGACTACCTAGTTTTAAAAAATCAAAGTACTTGCATGGTTGTCTTCCAAGCGCTTGTATAAACAGAGGGGTGAAATCCTGGTCAGTCTAGAGAATATAACTTTAACTTCTAGTCCAAGTTAAAAATACAGAGCCACCGTTTGCTCTGTTTTCTTTCTCAAATGGAGAGTCCAGTTCTCTGAAACTTTTGATTTGGATTCAGTTCTGAAATGTGCACCGATTCCAGAGGTTATTTTAAAATATTTCTTTTTTATGAATAGAGAAACAACATAAGTCTTATCAACAACTGAATATTCTTGGGCAAAATGTGCCTTCTAAAACTTTTCACTAGAAATAAAAAAATCTTGACAAAATAAACTACAGAGAGGTTTTCTTCACTCAATATTAGTAATAATTACTTCCTAAATTTATGAGGATTTTAGAATTACATGATGTAGATGTTTTTAAAGCTCTTTAGGCAATGAAAAGTGCTGATCCAAGAGCTCGTTTTTTATATTCTTGAAGCTATTATGTATTTCAGAGGAATTGTACACCAAAAGCTGAATGTGTATTGGGATAGTCAAACGTTTCAGGGTAAACTTTCAACCCAACTACCGTGACCACTAAACTGTAGCCTAAAGCACCATATCTATGTGCTTTCTGGAACACCTCCAGGGATGATGGCTCCATCACCTCCCTGGGCAGCCTGTTCCTGTGCCTCACCACTCTCTCAGTAAAGGAGTTTTTCCCAAAGTCTGTCTAAATCTCCCCTGATACAACTTAAACTCATCTTGTCCTGTTGCTACTTACCTGGGAGAAGGGACCAACACCGACCTCACTACAATCCCCTTTCTGGTAGTTGTAGAGAGCAATAAAATCTCCCCTTAGCCTTATCTTCTCTAGATTAAACAACCCCAGTTCCCTCAGCTTCTCCTTGTATGACATGCTCTCTAAACCCCTCACCAGCCTTATTGTTCTTGTCTGGACATGTGCCAAAAAGTCAATGTCTTTCTTATACTGTGGTGCCCAGAACCAGAGTAATCAAGCTGTGGCCTCACCAGGGCCAAGTACAGGGGCACAAGAGATTACTTCTCTGCATCTGCAATCTGTCTTTCAAATACATTTGTTTGGTACCTGGACTCTCCAAAGGCAGAATGAAGAGACAGCATTTAAAAGTATAAGGGCAGCACCTATTCTACTGGCAATGTCCAAGCTGAACAGGAGTCTCCAAGTACCAAGGAGAACGAATCTGTAGTACACAAACGTATTTTACAAAGTACAGAGATCAGATTAAGCCATGAACCTTCTAAATAGAAGAGCTGTACCAGTGACCACCAGAGGCCAGAATTGCATCCTCTTGGGCATCCTATAAAAGATTTGTCAATTCTGTCCTCCATATGATCTGAACTTCAATTGTCCTCATAAACAGGAACAATGTTCTTGTTCTGTAAAGACTCAATATTCTTATCTGAATGGAAAGGAAGACAGATTTAGAGTGGGAAGATGTAGTTCTACACCATTGCCAATCCCACACGTTAAACTCCACACAGTGCATTTTTACCAAGAGACTCTGGGACTAGATAAGAAAGCTGTGGCCTCAACAGATCCTGTCCATGTCACATCCTGCCTGAACCCTGTGAGAATATTCCTTGCAAGGAGGTGGTTATATTCTGGTCATATAGGATAATCTAGGCTATATTAGAAAGAGAAAGGCCATCTATATTTTCAGAGGCCAGGCTTGAGCTAGAGGCACCACTATAAAGCTATAGCCCAACACCAGAAGGCTTGCTTGGTTTTAGCAACAGTTATCTTATAGTAGCCTTCCAGTATCTGAAAGGGGCCTACAGGAAGGCTGGGGAGGGACTATTGACAAGGTCTTGCAATGACAGGACTAAAGGCAATGAGTTTAAACTGGCAGAGGGAAGATTTAGACTGGATGTTTGGAGGAACTTCTTTCCAGTGAGGGTGGTGAGACACTGGAACAGGTTGCCCAGGGAGGTTGTGGTTGCTCCCTCTCTGGAGGTGTTCAAGGCCAGGTTGGACAAGGCCTTGGGTCAGCTGTACTAGTGGGAGGTGTCCCTGCCTATGGCAGGGGGTTGGAACTAGATGATCCTTGAGGTCCCTTCCAATCTTATCATTCTATGATCCTATGATCTAGCATGTGGGGGAAAGACGTATCAGGGACAATGGCATTTGAAACTTTTTTCTTTTTTTTTTTTCTTTTTTTTTTTTATTTTACACAGTACAGTTCATAAAATTCACCCATTCTGCCAAAGAGTAATCTATCTGCTTCCCAGAATGATTTGTATCAAGTCCTACAACAGGACAGACACAGTTCAATGATAAAAGTATGAAAGAAATGAAGTTTTAAATTTTGAACAGAGCCAGAGCACGCCTATTACAAAGGGCAGCCATATTAGTGCCACATTTTAAAGTATCGTGGTTTATGTTTCTGTAGTGTTTCATGGTCAGTTGGCAATATGCTGGCCATGTATGCCCCAGAAAATCAGGGAGGGCAAAGCAGCTGGGAGAAGAAAACCCTCTGTTGTTCATCGTCCTGAATACAAAAAGACTGAACGCACAGTACTTCAGATTTGGTCCTTTGCTTGCACGTATAGCAAGAAATTCCAAAACTTCTTCCAGGAAAAAAAAACAAGATGTATTATTGCTACTGCACATTTGTTTCCTGGGACAATTGGACTTAACCCAGCACCACAAGATTTGAGCTTAATAAGACATATTAGAGCTGTGAGTCTGTTTTCTGGTATGTGGGAGAAAAATGTACAATTTCAGTTGATTTGATAAGTTGACATAGCAAACCATAGGTTTTCTTTCAATCTTTGACTGGAAGCTTTCAGCATGTACTGTAGAAATGTGAGAAAGGGACATGTTTTTCAGTGTCCTACGTCTTCTAGCTTGGGAATTCGTCACACTTTTACATTTGTCACAGCTTTACATGTGGAAGTCTTTTACAGCTGCTGCAAACTCAGGACAGTTAGCAGATAAGAGAAGCCTTAGCAAGATTGACTGTTCAAATTGGCACCACACAGGTGAACTGCAGAAGCAACGCGCACCACTCTTGCTACAGCTGGTGGTAAAGAAAGAACTGTGCAATTCTTTTTGAAATACAGATTTTTTTTTTTTTATTCATACTTTTGACTGTTGATGTAATCTGAAAGATAATCTGGGAATATGAAATTAAGAAAAAAAAATAGTGTGGGAGCTTGCTGTACTACAGACATATGAACACAGACCTCCACCCTTCTCTCTTCATCCCCTGTTAAAGTCACTATCTTGCGCATCAAAGGCTGGAGTGCATTTTGGTATATTCACAAATCACTCAGGAGATGAACAAGCTTATTTGTTCCAAATGATAAAAGTTCAAAGTATTTCATTTATGCTAACTGTTCATTAATGTAGCCACTCATGCGTGCAAATCTCACTTATTAAGCCTCCCTGTCTCCTTCTAATAACAATTTAGCTAAATGGGAAATGTTTCAACAAGGTTACTCATACTTTCATATATAATTACTTTAGCTATAGGTATTAGGATCTTGATAATAATCTTCCTTTTCACAAAGTCTTTAATCTAAATAGAGCTTGGGAGTGCCACAGGCTGCACTAAGTGCTGCACAGCCTACATTTGTTTGCAGCACTGAGCTGTCTGCAGAGCTCTTATCCACAAAGTCCTTGTGTGAGTAAAGGAGCACTGCTATCTTTCCTGAGCAGATAGAAACCCGTACAGTGGAAAAACAAAGTAGCCGAACTGACAAAAGCACTTACACAACTTAATGGGCCTCAGGACCATCGGGAATACTTTGGGAGTGGAAAGGAGCAGTGAGCTTTGCAAATGAGGTGGGCAGAGGACCTGAGCGTCTTACTCCCTGTGCAAGAGATTTAGCTAGTATACAAAAAGTGGCTATTTTACAGAATCACAGAATGGTTTGGGTTGGAAGATACCTGGGCAGGGACACTTTCTGCTAGATCAGGTTGCTTAAAGCCGCATCCAAACTGGGTAATCATGTCATGAAAGAAGGTCTCATGTTCAACTACCTGAGCCTCAAACCAGTGCCCAGTCATCTCCCCGGATACCTTACACTTGGCTGCTTACCTTCTGCTTAATGGGTTTCTAACTCTTAGGGATTTTGCTTTCTCCTGATACTTAGTTCCACGGAAATGTTAACATTTTTTCCAGATGTATTTCAAAGAAAGCAAATGACATTTGATAAAAGCACAACCTAATGGCATGCTCACTGATAGCGGTCAGACTATTTTGAAGTTTTGAGGGCAAACACCATTGTTTTGGGTGGGGTTTTGGTTTGGTTTGGTTTTCTGGCATAGTTACATGTGCTATAGTTTATGTCATCACCCAAGATCACACCTGTAAGTAACAAGACCTCTAAGCCGTCCGTGCTGGAGGCATCTGTAACAGTGTAATTTACAAGTGTCATTTGGCTCAGAAAAAGCAACAATTCTCTCTGCAATGGTTAGTGCCTAGGAAAGAGGGCTGCTATATGATACTTTTCCCAAGTAACCTCCAACCATTAACTAATTTCTGAATTCAGGAGATTTACTGAGACTGATGGTACATGAATTTTAGAGGTCCCTTCCAACCCAAACCATTCTATGTCCATTTAGTAACCTTTAACATATCTTTCTTTCAAATTTTTGTTGGTCTGATCTTGAACTCTCAGAAATTCACTGAGTGTAGAAGATTTCTACTCTCCTCACAGGAAGAACTTTGGGTTTGGAGTCTATTTTGAACTTCCTTCATGTTAGCTTCATTTGCTGCCAGCAGTTTCTTTCATTGGACAAGTGAATGAGCTATCCACCCCTCTCCATGGTATGGTTTAGTTCTGCAGACCTTGTCTTTTTTCCCAAAAGAGGAATCCCAGACTCTAGTTTTTCTTCAGATTCCTCAAACATATTCCTTACTATCCATCTCATCTTTGATCACTTTTGTTCTTCTGAGAAAAAAACCCAAATAAATAAATATTAGGGATGTGCATATGTGTAGTGAGGAAAGTTAAAAAAGATCCTAACAATTCATTTTATAAGCAGTTTTAGAAATGGTATAAGAGGATTTAAAGAGTGGAATAAGTAATGTTCTCTGTTTTGTTCTCTATTCATTTTCTAATAATTATTAAGAATGTCTTAACCCTTTATTTTTTTTTATCATATACCAAGTACTGAGCTAATATTTTCATAGAACTATTTATCATAACCCACATTTTCACTCCTAAGTGGCAAAAGTACTCACAGATCTTGTTGTTTTTCAGTAGACCTAGGATTCTTTTCTCTACATATATCACATTTTTGTCTGTATACATTAAATGTTATACATTTCAATTGCAACAGTTGGCAGGCAGATTTGGTGATTTAATAGCAAACTAAGATACGCCCATGTTTCCTGATTAAATTTTGTTCAAATTTAAGAAATCACTCTTTATGGCAATAGATGTTCTGAGACCTTAGAAGTCATTACAATGGAATGACTGCCATAAATATTTTTAGATGTTAAGGAGGAATATTGTTTCACTTACTTAGTCTTTTTCCTCAGTGAGAAACTTGTACGTTTTGTTTATATGTGCTAGAATCCAATGTCTTTGTCTCTTTATTTTCCTATCAATATACCAGCAACACTAGTAGTATTTTAAAAAAAAAAAAAAAAGGTGAGCTGTCAATAGATTATTTTGTTAATACCTTGAAGGTATGGACAAATAGTGACTATTTTTGAGATGTGTTATGGGATGTCAGCATACTTCTGTTGTTGTTCTGTTGCCATTTATTTATATCATTGGGTGAACAGGAGATTTAAAAAATGCTTACATATTTAAAAGGAATGAGAATAGTAGCAAATACTGTGTCAGTTCCATAATCTAGAATTGCGGAATTGTTTTGGTTGGAAAAGACCTCTAAAGTTGCCAACTGTCAGCCTAAGACTATCCTGGACATTAAACCATGTCCACACATTTCTCGAATACCTCCAGAGGTGGTGACTTCATCACCTCCCTGGGAAATTCCGATGCTTGACCACTCTTCCTGCAAATTCTTTTTTTGTAATATCCAATCTAAATGTCCCCTGCCACAATTTAAGGCCAGTTCTTCTCATTCTGTCACCTGATATTAGGGAGAAGAGACTGCCCCTCACCTTGCTACAACCTCCTTTCAAGTAGTTGTAGAGAGCAATGAGGTCTAAGTTGCTTTTAGTTCCAGTTAAAATTGAAATGTAACCTCTAAAAGTGGTACAAAAGACTTTAAGCTAAAAATTGAGGAAAAAAATATATAAACACACATTTAAGCGACTATGCTGTGTTTCATTTGCCACACTAAAGTGTTCCTACCATTTGATATTGTGCTGGTTTGAGCTAATTGGAATATTTTTTAATAGAGAAAATTATACTGTAGNAAAAAAAAAAAAAGACAATTGTGATATCAATGTAGGAAACAGTGTTTAATTAGATCTTCAAGTGAGGCAGAATAACTCAATTTTGGCTGGAATTGACCTAGCAGATCTCAGTTTCATGACTGGTTGCAGGGGGTTATATTTTATTTGCATGTTTGTTTACTATTAAATAGGCTATTGCTAAAGACCACCACATACAGGGAACTGTCTATTGACTCTGTATGATCCAATGTTTGAGTCTATGCATTCCTTTACAGATAGCTTAAGCATGCACTGCAGTTTTCCACTTTGGCTTGCTGCTTTTTAACATTTGGGTTTAACTCATCCAAATTTCCTATCAGGACATACAGTATTTTTAAAAAGGAGACAGAGGAGCCCTTTAATCATTAACATCACTGATAACAGTGCCTTATTCTGCAGTTACTGGATTGAAAATCTTCACTGGGATAGAAGTGACTTCTTTACACCCTGTGATGAGAACTTTACCAGCAGTAAGAGCCAGAGGGGAAGGGGAATCCATAAAATTATTATTGTTAGACCTAGTTGGCTGCATGTGGAACATGAAAGATGGTGGGCTTACAGATCTCAAAGTGGAGGGCCAAATTCAGTGTCTGAATAGCCACAGAAAAGCCCAGAGAGGCTCTGCACCAGGCTGCCACTGTTCCTGGCATCCAGGGAGATCTACTTCTACCTGCTCTCCACAGAAAGATGAATAAAAGATCTCACAGAAGGTCACACTACCCTGTATTTAGGGACTGCAGAGGAATCTGATATTAAGTAATTCTCTCCTGTCTATTCCTCATTTATCATTTCAGAGGTTAGCCTTATCTGTCTCTGTGGGAACCTACTGTGTTGCTAACAGGTAACTATGCAGTGAGATGATGTGCTAGTGTGGTCATAGCTGTGCTTTGTGCTCCAAAATTTCCATTTAATAATCTAAGCAGAAATGAATAGGAAAGCTAAACAGGAGTATGAAATATTATTTTCATTTTCTCCGTTGCTGCATAGCAGGAGGAAAAATAACCAAATGCCCCTAGAGGCATATCTGTTTGTCTAGAATATATAAAGTGTTTATTTCCCGTATTCTATATCCACTCTACTCAGTAAGTAGTGGGGTTAGAAGGTTGTTCTTCAGCAGATTTAACAACAGGCAGCTGTTCTGGCACTAAAAGAAACAGTTACATATAGACTGATTTTGCAAGAAGAGACTTTTATACAGAAATCTGTGTTTTATTTCTGCTGTATTATTATCAGTTGATCTCTGGAGGTCCCTTCCAACCTCTAAAGTTCTGTGATTCTGTGATAAAGCTGGGAAAAGAATGGTATCAAGAGAGATCTAGCCCACAGATCTTTTGTCATATCATCTACTTTGCCAGAAGATACAGTATTAAAGCCTTTTCCAATATCAGGCCAAACAGATAGCTGCTTTAAAAGAAAGGTTTAAACCATGCTGTCTTTAGTGCACCTAGCAGCCCTGCTCTTTTCTACTGGTTCTTTTTGAGATTGACAGTAATAGAGCCAGATTACATGAACAGATTTGGTCTGTTGCTTAGTTCTTCTTCTGGGCCTGTTGGTACCTGACTGCTATCAAACTGTCAAGTGCTGATCTTTTTCTGAGAGGAAAATTCACACCATTTACTGTTCTTTGACTTAGTTTTGAAAAGTAGTTGAGTTACATCACTTATTCAGTAAGGGTCTAAAGAGGTTCAATATCACCATTACTCTTGTCTTTCTTTGTTCTTGGAGGCAACAGAAATGGGAAAATAATGCCCCAGACCAATTTAAAAAATGAAAACAACACTACTTTACACAGAGTGCAAAAAAGGGAACTCCCTTAAAATATGGCCAAAAGACTCTTTATTCATTCATTAGTAAGATTTTTATAATCTTGAAACTTTGACATGCCTCAACTGTGGTAGACAAAGATAGTGCCTTTACTTTCATTTTGCATCTTAATGTTCCAAGAAAAAAGGTTTGAGATTCTATGCTAATACCCCTCCATTCAATATTTAATGCTCACGGTTAAAGTACCTCTGTAACCAAAATCTGTCACATCCAACTTCAGTGTGACACAATAAATTTGGATATTAGTAGTATGTATTATTACATATCTGAATGACATTCTTAATTGCAGTAGTTATAACTATTGTCAGGACAACATACCTTTTGCAAACACCCTTTAATGATTTGAATTGACATGACCTTTCTAGTAAATTAGAAACTAAAGATGGAATTCCACCAGATTCTTTACTAACATACTGTACCATACATATCAAGACACACTGGTGGTACAGCCTTCATATAGGAAAGAGAAAAAAATAAAAGCTGCATGTAAACCCCAAAATATATTTGACAAATACCAAAGACAGCACTGAAATAAAAACATCTACCACAAAAGAAGCAGAAGATAAATACAACAAGAAATTGACATTATTCTCAAAAAAAACCATAAGCACTCAAAACAAGCTAGGAAAAAAAAAAAAAAAGCTGTACAAGACACAGAATGACTCACTCTGGTAAACAACGCAAGCATCACAATACAAAGGAAAATACAGTATCAACAGCGAGGAGAGGTTCATTTAGACTGAGAAAATGGATAAAAAGAGCAGTTTTGCAGAAAATAGCTGAGATCAGATGAAAGAGGGAATAAAACTGAAAAGATTTTTTGGATTGTTTTTACAAAAAGACCTATCAAAAGGGGGAAATGTTAACACAGACACTAAAGAGGTATCAGTTTCTCCTCAAGATTTACTAAAGTTCCATTAAAAGACAAGTAGAAATATTATGTAATGAAATAAACTTTTCTACAAATCCATAAAATACTTACTGGAGGGTATAGCAATCAAAATAAATCAAAATGTAATTGCTAAGTCATCAATAATAATAATTCATTTTAATGGCATGGAAATCTGGAATGTTAATTACAAGTCCTTTTCATGTTTGCTTGCTATTGTATCATGTTGTGGGCTATTTATACTTCATCTAGGAGAAAGCAGAAGCAGTAATAGAAATCGTGTCAGAAAGCTAGTGAATTGATTTGCTTGATGGATTTCCAAATTAATTTAGTGAATTTGACTTCACACAGAACAAGCAAAACCATCATGACATACCAGCTAAT
This sequence comes from Semnornis frantzii, assembly GCA_013399775.1. Taxonomy (NCBI): domain Eukaryota; kingdom Metazoa; phylum Chordata; class Aves; order Piciformes; family Ramphastidae; genus Semnornis; species Semnornis frantzii. The sequence goes on along the minus strand of VWYK01113782.1, from coordinate 8,067 downwards.
GATGAACAGTGTCACTTTACCATGGCCAAGCACTTCCTAAACTACAGAGTGAACTCCTGCACCAAACATGCTTCAGTATAAGAACCAAAGGGCTTTTGCAGAAACAGCCTTTTTAAAATTATTGACACCTGTTCAAGGTAGCTATAAGATACTATCACATCAGGCCAGAGATGAGCATCCTAATCCATTCTCTTTACCTCTATAGTACAAGGTATAAAACTGCAGAAGAGTAAGATAGTGCAGATATTTGTGGACATGTTTTAGAGAGATTAAATTCTTGATGTAAAAGTTTCAGATGATGGAGAGTCTAATATGTTCACTAGTGATCTGTCCTAAATGTTTCTCATTCACCTTGTATAACAGTAGTGCTGGAAGTGAAAGTTACCTGTGAGGCATAACAACTATGTCAGGATCAGACGGTGTAGTAATTTACTGTAGAAAAACAGGAAATAGTTGTGCCACCTATGAACATTGTGCTTGCCCTTCTGTGTGAGTGCATTCATGATGGGTAATCCCGTGAGAAAGGGAGCACGCTAAAGCTTTTCCAGCACCTACCTGTGTAGGTAACCATGTCAGCAACTGTAAGAGATGATCCTTTACCCTCGTCAGTCACAAAGCTCTAGCTCTAGCTAAGACCATGGAGATGAAAAGGCAGCAAACTGCTTAGAAGTTAGTCCCCACCAGCGTGGAAAGGGAATTTGGAAGCTGCTGCAAGCTCACGTGTACTCACAAACAACACAACTGAGTTTTGTATACCTACCAGCTCGAGATGAAAGCCTAGTGGTGGTATAGCCCAAGAGCCATGTATTACTCATTTGTGCAGGCATTGGTTTTATGCTGTATGATGATATCTATACATGTTGCTGTGCAATAGTACAATTCTTACTTCCACATGGAAACTAAGCCAGTTGCCAAATGGTGTTGGAGATGGGGGTTTTTCTCAACTAGATTATCCAGGAGCATCAGTATTTTGTCTTGTATGTGTTTACCAATGTGTTTGTGTGTGTTTGCATGTGCATGTTCACGTGTGTATGGGCTTGGAAATCACGACATTGTTTCCTGGCATCTAGGTTCTTTCAATAACATGAAAATCAGCTGACTAAAATCTTTAACAGCATTTTCCTTTATGATAATCCTAAAATAGATTGGTGGAGCTCAGCACACAGAACACGTTTCTTCTCATGATCCCAAAAAGTCCATTTAACAAGAACTGTCATTCAAAGTTAATCCTTCTCCTAATTAACCAACTTCTAGTGTACGAACATTGTAGAATCCTGAAAGACACTGACCTTGCACGGTAAGATACGTCTGCGGACTGCCTTCCAAATAGAATCAACTGCTTGGGCATCTCAGTACTTTCTCCTCTAACTTTTGTTCACTCAGAAATTTCAAATTTCCATCACATCCAGATAGTTCACAATGTCCCACACAGCCAGGCAGAGCAAGCAGACACTGAAATGAAAGGCACGGGAGTTTTCCCTTTGTTTTCCCTGAAAGACAAGCTGGCAGCACCAGTTCCTGTGCTTGAGGACTAGGAGGCTTGGTAGAGCACGGTACCTATAAAGTACAAAGTGTTTTTACACTTAAGTTGCCTAACATTAAAAGTCGCATCACATCTGTTGCGGAGCAGTTTTGCTCTGCGAGAACAGCATCATAACCACAGAAACCATCCACATGGCTTCTGGGGTGGTCTTCGGCAAACCCGGGATCAAGTGGAGGATCGTGTGTGTCATCCCATGCTCCCACAGCATAGGGTGCTCGTCAGGGGTTACACCAGCACACACAAGAAGGCTCAGCTCAAGACGGAAAAGCTTCTGGGAATGACCGGCCCAGCCCCGGAGGAAGGGTGCGCTCTGTCCCTGGACCGGGTGTCTCAATCGGGTCTCCCCACCAGGCCCACGCATGACGCCCGGCCGTGCTGATCTTCCCCTTGCTGATCTCCCCACCCTGCACTTCCTCGCCACACCGGACCTGCTTTTCGCTTCCCTCGATTTTTCATTTCTGGTCTGGGTGGCTTGGGGGTTGTTCGGTTTATTTTTCTTTTTTTCTTGTCTTGTTTTGTCTCCCCGAAGAAACGGTGCCACTGCCTGTGCCCTGACCCACTTCTAAGTCGGATAATGATATTCCGTTGCTCCAGTCCCCTTCCCCCGCTCCCCCCGCCGGTTCCCAGGGAACACGTATCCTCTCCGATTCCCGGGGCTGGGAACAGCCTGCAAACGCCACCTACTAGCAGGCCGGTAGCGCTCGCCAGCCCCGCTGAGCTCTCCGCTATGATCCTGACCGTTGCCCGCAGCAGTAAGCGCTGGCACGATCCCGCCCCGTAATCACCGCTGGGAGCCGTCCGCTGGACAGCCGTTTTCTAACGGGGCTCCCCCGCCTGCGCGCAGTGCAGCATCCTCGCAGGACTACCGGGCTTCGAAATCTGAGGTCGCAAAGACCGGCCGCTCACCTCGCTGCTCTCCGAGACCCCAGGAACCCCGCACGCCCCCTCCCCGCCGAAATAAACTTTTCCTTGGCATGCCGGTGGTGGGGTGG
>VWYK01113769.1:34585-46720 GCA_013399775.1 Semnornis frantzii | reverse complement strand
CAGTGAGAGTGCCCAGGAGGGGCACCTTCCACCTTCTTTCAGCCCCCTTCCCTTATCCCAGTCTGCCTTACATGCAAGGTGAGTTGGAAGAACTGGCAAGAGGGGTTAGAAGGAAATGATCAATTGGGTTATGTGCAGGGTCAGGCAGAAGCAGTTAACAGGGCAGAAGCCAGAGAGTGACTCCCTTATCTATGTTTGTGTTCTGGTTTTTATACATCTCAGCAAATCTATGAGTGAAATAGACATCACCACTGTCTTTCTTTTCACAGCCTATAATCTAATTTGTCTCATTAAAATATTCCAATTAGCCTCAAACCAGCACATATGGAAATGGCTCACCTGTACTATACTTGCATCAGTCTTTAACTACACTTGACAGTTCTTCAGGGCAGGAATTATCTATGGTCATGGTGCACATATGGATGACAATAAAAAATGTAGTAATATATGTGAGAAGTGGAAATGACCGTAATTTGTTTTGTTTTTTTTCTGAAGACTCCTAAAACTTGCTTCTGCATGCAGACTACAGTAGCTCTGTATTTGTACAGAGGTGAGTAATGAGGTTTCTGAGGTCAGTTTTCAGTGTTAGAGTTTCCCATTGTAAATTTTACCATATGCCATCCTCAAAACATATTTTCCCTCTTCATCCAAGAATGACATTGTGCTCTGAAGTCTCAAAATGAATGAACAGGAACAGGAGTGGCCTTGGTGTCATTTATTCCGGTTTCTTGATAGCAAAGTGGGGGAAAGGTTTTCTTGAGTATCCAATCTGGGTGGAGTGGCTGCCACAGCAGAAGGCTCTGCTGCCATTCAGCCAGATTTGGACAGGCTAGGGGGTTGGGCAGGGAGAAATTGAAGTAAATTCAACAAGGGCAAGTATAGAGTCTGGCACCTGGGAAAGAACAACTCCAGGGATCAGTATAGGTTGGGGCCAACCTCTTGGAAGTCATCAAAGGGGGGAAAAATTTGGGGGTCCTGGTGGGTGAGAGGTTGACCATGAGCCAGCAATGTGCTCTTGTGGCCAGGAGGGGCAATGCCATTCTGGGGTGGATTAGAAGGGCTGTGGTTAGTAGGGCGAGAGTGATTCTCCTGCCCCTCTACCCTGGTAAGGCCACATCTGGAGTGTGTCCAGTTCTGGGCCCCCTAGTTCAAAAGGGACATAGAACTGCTTCAGAGAGTCCAACAAANCTCTGGAGATATTCAAAACCTGCCTGGATGTGTTCCTGTGTGATCTAGTCTAGGTGATCTTGCTCTGGAAGGGAGGTTGTACTGGATGAGCTTTGGAGGTCACTTCCATCCCCTGACATACTGTGATTCTGTGTGCGTGATTCAAACCAGCATGAGTGTGAAGCAGCCTAACTCACCTTTACTCAATACAGCTTTAAGATTTTGAGTTCACTTTGTTTAATATGATCTGTTGCCCAACAGCACAGGAAGCTGCTTCATTATTTCACAGTGTATTCCCCCTAGTCAAAATTTCATCATCTGATATGACACTCTTGGCTATTCAAGCAGAGGCAACTGTGTATAAGTACTAATTTAACTTCAACTGCAGGGCAAATCTGAGCAGATCTCAAACACTGGTGCACAGGTGTGGGGCAGATTTGTCTTTCAAACAAAACATGCATTTATTAGGTGCTTTCCTATTCAGAACCATGTAAAGGACATCAACTATGGTCAGAAAAGATTTTTTTCTTCTCCTGTGCTCAGCAAATGGTTGTTATCCAGGTGGACAGTTGACTTGCCCATAATTTGTTAACCTGGACAACACTTGCATATTTCAGGTATTCCAAAAGAAGCTTTTTCTATGTGATCTGGGGAAAATGGAGAGCAGAGAGATTAATGGTCTTCATTGTCCGGTTGTCATATTTAATACACACCCCATATGGAATATTTAATGTCTTTTGATTCCCTTTCTTAAGTCACAAAGACAAGTGTTCAGGGCTGGTGAAATGCTGGATTTAAAAGCCCCTACCTGTAGTGCATAATTCTGTGTTTTTGTGCATCCGTTAACACAGTCTGCAACTGCTAGTTTTTGGCAAGTGATTTGACCTATTTGCTTCCTCCAGATGCACAGAAAGGGATTTTCCCATTCACGCCAAGATGAGCCTTTTGGGAATGAGGCATGTCCTGCTGGGGCTACACAGCCACCACATGACGGTACTGGATTTCTGGCTTTGCTTGGCCTGGGAGACGTCCTGGAGGCAAGTGGTAGACCTCTGGATGCAGAAAAGGTAGCTGTGCCACCTCAGTCGGGTCCATACCACCATGAACTGGCAGTCATCCTATAGCTCCTAAGTGTGCTATGCCTGACTGCCTGATTTCTGTCTTTGCTGCTGCCCAAACGTGTAGCTGTGCAAGCACTACCAGCCTGGCTGGAAGCAAACCCAGCCAGCATGCTCGGGCACTGGCTGTACCCAAGGTTCTTTTGCAAGCTTGCAGGAGAGATAGTGAGTTTGGTTTCCAGGGCAGCCTCTAGGTTATCTGTAATAGGTCACCCTTAACGAACGGTGTTGACACAGAGCTCAAACAGTGGCGAGTGAATGAAACTTAGCTCTCTCCTATTTGAGCAATGGAATTTATTCCCAGCTCTGACCTCAAGCAAACCTTGTTGCCATATTTATCACATGGAAAGAATGACCTCGGCCACTTATGGCAGTGCAGGCAGGAGGCCTCCTCAGTAGGAGTGGCTTCCAGCCTGGTCTGGACACTGAGGAACCAAAACACGCCTGACGGTTCAGGGTAAGAGAGAGACGTTCTCTGGTCTCCCACGTGAATCTGAGGACGTTGTAAAAGGTCGCTGAACCCAAATGGTATGTGGGGCATGGAGCTGTGCAGGACAGCAGGTCCTGCTGCTCCCCAGTGTTTCTCTCCCACTGTCCCCTGGGTGCCAGAAAGGAGAGCTGCCCTGAATTGCTGCTCTCTCCAGTAGGGCTGTCACAGCTGAAGGCAGCAGGCCAAAGAGGCTGCAACCTCCCTTACACCCTCACACTTGGAATCAACAAGAGCATCTCTGAGGCAGGGTTTTGTGGTGAGAGGTGCTGCACACACTGCCAGCAACTGAGGAAGCCAGAAGGAAGGGGAATTTCTGCATGAAAAAAATCTTCCCTTTGCATTCATATCTCCTCTTGTGCTGGCAGGGGCTACCTAGCTACCTTTACAAAAACTGTCTGTCCTGCACTCCACTGCCTCCTGCATGCCCTACTCTGCTGGCAATGTGCTTTGCCAGAAACAGTGACTGACGTCCCCAAGTATACAGGAAGCACTGTGCTAAAAAAGAAAGCAGACCATGTGAACAGAGCTAAACTTCCCACAAGGTGTAGGTTTTTTCCCCTTTGTTACTTTTAAATGTAAGTACATCACGACAAAAAAAAAACAACACAAAAAAAAAAAAAAAAAAAAAAAAAAAAAAAAAAGGCATAAGAGAGCAGGAGAAAGAGGCCCTTGGGACCTGTCTGCTTTGCATTCAGATATCCTGAGCTTAGAGAGACATTTGTGCAAAAGGTTATTTCGAAGTAGCTCAAAGGGGAGCTTATTCTTACTTAAGAATTCTTGTTAATCAGTGACGCACCTCAAATCATTCACCTCTCTGCGGCTTTATTTGAAATAAGTCTGTGTTTTCCTAAGCCACCATGCTGGAGGAAGGAAACCTCCTATTCTGCTGGCCGAAGTGTAGGTTCTGTTAACAGCAGTGAGAATAAAAGCAGAGCCCAACGTGAAGGCACAACAGTGCTCACACTGCTGCTTGGCAACCTGTGAAGACCCTGCAAGAGCCTCCCAGGAACGTTGGGGCAGGATTTGCTGTGGATGAGGGCTGTGGGGAAGGATTCTGTGGCCCAAGCTTGCTTTTTGTTTTGGATGACTTGTGGCAGCGCCACAAGGGCACACAAAGAGCAAAGAGGATTTCCTAATAATTAAGCACTTTTTCATTTGGACGTTATGACTTTTTCTGGGTACCTTCAGCAAATCTGAGCCAATATAATAAAATGCACACCATGAAGAAATGCTAAGGAGCAAATTTCTTTTTATTGCCCTGTGATGTTGATTGGATGAAAGACCCTGCTGTAGTGATGCTTCCCTGTGTTTCCCCTCCCCCACAGCAAGATGCCAAAGAGAGGCATTTAGTGTGAAATTTTTTTTTTTTCAGTTACCCCTCAGCTCTGACACAGGAATTCTGTTGTTACATTAACTCTTTGGACTTGGAGTACAATATACTCCACCAGTTCCCCTGAAGCTAAGTGTGTGTATCTCTGTAGATACAATGATTTTAAAGCATTTTGCAAGTAGGAGATGCCACCAGCATTAGATGAAATAGAAAGGAATAAGCTCATTACAGAGGAGGAGAAACCAGGACAAAAATGTCAAATACTGTGCAGGGAACTTGCAGGTGAGCAGAAGGTGGTTCAGTTCAAGCCTCTTGTTCTGTGGGCATCCAGAGGTGTTTGGCCACCCTGTGGCCTTGAGTCTTTGGGGTGTGCCTGGCATGAAGCAGTTAGAACCATAGAATCAAACAGGTTGGGAGAGACCTCCAAGCTCATCCCATCCAGCCTATCACCCAGCCACATCCAATCAACCAGACAATGGCACTAAGTGCCCCGTCCAGTCTTGAACACCTCCAAAGACAGCGACTCCACCACCTCCCTGGGCAGCCCATTCCAATGCCAATCACTCTCTCTGGCAAGAACTTCCTCCTAACATCCAACCTAGACCTCCCCTGGCACAACTTGAGACTCCCCTCATTCTGTTGCTGGTTGCCTGGGAGAAGAGCCCAACCCCACCTGGATACAACCTCCCTTCAAGTAGTTATAGACAGCAATGAGGTCTCCTCTGAGTCTCCTCTTCTGCAGGCTGCACACTCCCAGCTCCCTCACCCTCTCCTCAGTTCACAGTGCTTGAACTGCTGCACCTAGTGGACTCAGCTGAAGACTTGCTAAGCCAGAATAATTATCTGTGATACGTCTGAATACAGACCATACCTTCATGTGTTACACAATAGATGTAAGAGGCTACCAACAAATTATAACCACTAGTACAGAAAAATTTAGTTTTGTACTGTGGCCCCATGAGGAACATCTTGCTTTTTATTGGTGTGTTTCTGTTTTTCTGTTTTATTATGGGTCTGGTTGTCACTGCAGTCTGCACTTCCTAGCTGGCCACTTGCATCACGATTGTGCCAAAGCTGGTCAGGGAAAGCAGAATGGCAGCTGAGATACAGCTGAGCAAAATGAAACTGCTCTTTTTGTTTGCACTGTTTATCTTTTCCCCTGGCAGCGCACTTCCTCACATTCCTCTGGTGCACTTTAGAACAAGTCAGCCCTTTGAAATTATTCTTCTAGCACACAGAGAAAACACTTCAGGCAGTCATCAAAACGCCAGGCTCAATTTAAATGAGGCATACTGGCAGGAAAGAACAAAGGTGGAGCTTTTTTGCTTGAAAAAGTGTGAAGCTGACTGTAGCAGTCTGCTGCAAAGATAATTTTATTTAGAAACATGCAGACAAATATGGTCGCAAAAAATACCACAGAAGATGTTCAAACTCTACTGGCAGCACTTTCTTGCTAATGATGTGGTACAAATGGTTTGAGGTTTAAATCAGACAAGACTAATACAAGAAAATCTATCTCCAACTTTTCTGCTGGCTTCACACAACACTGTCTTCACTCCTTTTGGAACCAGCTCCGTTCTCTGTAACGCAGACCTTCTTCCCCCATGCTCTGCCCCTTTGAAATGCTTTTATAAGAAGTGCTGCAGGTCTCATAGAATCACAGAATGTCAGAGGCTGGAAGGGACCTCAAAAGCTCATCCAGTCCAAATCCCCTGCCAGAGCAGGATCGCCTAGACCAGATCACACAGAAACACATCCAGGCAGGTTTTGAATATCTCCAGAGAGGGAGACTCCACAACCTCCCTGGGCAGCCTGTTCCAGGGTTCTGTCACCCTCACAGGGGAAAAATTCCTCCTCACCTTTACCTGAAACTTTCTGTGTCTCAGCTTCCACCCATTGCCCCTTGTCCTGTCACTGGGTAACACCCAGCAGAGCCTGGCTACAGCCTCCTGGCACTCACCTTTACGTATTGGTACTATTGCTGAGGTCACCTCTCAGTCTCCCCTTCTCCAAGCAGCACAGCCACAGCTCCCTCAGGGACTCCTCATATCAGAGCTGTTCCATTCCCTTCATCATCATTGTGGCTCTGCACTGGACTCTCTCAAGCAGGTCTATGTCCTTCTTGAACTAGGGGGCCCAGAACTGGACACAGTACTCCAGATGTGGCCTCACCAGGGCAGAGTAGAGGGGCAGCAGAAGCTCTCTCGCCCTACTAACCACAGCCCTTCTAATCCACCCCAGAATGGCATTGGCCCTCCTGGCCACAAGAGCACATTGCTGGCTCATGGTCAACCTCCCATCCACCAGGACCCCCAAATCCTTTTCTCCTTGAGGTATGACAAATACACTGTTTCTTACAGTTGAGCTGGGAAAATGTGCTGTGCAGACTTCGATATCAATATTTGATTTACCACAGCCTGACTTCAGCAGTGGAAAATAAGAAATGTGCAAGTACATCAACATATAGCACCCAATGTGCAAGTACATCAACATAGAGCACCCAATGTGCAAGTGCATCAACATAGAGCACCCAGAAAGCAGCAAATGTTTTCATGCATTGATCTGTGATCTGATAAATCAGCAAGTTCTGCCTTTAAAATACTATAGGAAAGTTTCAGATTCAATTTGAAGATGTTAATCTTTTCTGAGGTGAGATTTTTTTTTTTTTTTCTCATTAACTCAACCCTCATAGTTTCCTTCAGCAAAGAAAGTTTCCAGTTTGATGACGCCAATGCCCAGACTGGATGCTAAGGCAGGTGGCAGCAGTGGAAACCTAGCTACACTAGGAACTGCCATCAGTGGTACCTGGGCTTACAGAGACCCTGGGAGGAAATGATCTCTCCATGTGCTGGACCTGCTTGGAAATAAGTGTATGGAAAATAACCAGCTTTGATCATGGCAGGTTTGGTTGGGAGTGCTTCCCCTTTCAACAGCTATTCAAATGCCAATCTATTTTTAGCATTTCAGATATTTTCACAGCACAGTCTTGGCATGCATTTTCACACCACTTGTAAGAACTAAGTTACGATTCTACTTTTGCTTTTTAAGAAAAAAACAAGAGACATAATGCAGTGCCCATGTCAGCCAAGGGCCTGCCAACGAGTGTGATTTACCTTGCAGGGGGATAGAGAGTGAGTATAAATTGGAATCTAACACCTGAAATACAGTGGGCAACACCTTCTGTCAGCGTAAACAAGCAGAGCTGCAGTGTGGTGCTTGGCTGATTTGTATCTCCAGGAGTCTGGCCCCATGTGCAACTCACATAGGCTGTGGCTGGCAGGTCCTAAAACAGGCTCATTTTCTGCTCCTGGATAGAGACTTTCCCTTTGCCACCCCATGGGATTCAATGGATATGTTTGGCAGACTCAAGCTAACCCATCAGGGGAGCACTTTCCCCTCCTGCCTGCCTGTTCCTAGCAGGTCACTCTACCATGAAAAATTGCTTGTTTCTGCAGGTCTGTGCAGGGACAGATCCTCATTTTGGCTCCCTACAATTACCCATGCTCTATTTAGTGAGTGAGGCCATAATGTTGGACAAACTCCCGCTTTCAGCCATTGCTGCAGAACCTGCCTGGAAACTTAAAGGATCCTCAAGCATTCAGGGACTTGAAGGTGAGTGAGAAGGTGGGAACCAAAAGCTGTGGTTTCTGATGCTGTCACACCCTGCCAGCATCGTAGTGGCTGATTCTCCTATGCTTTATCATGGTAATGCTATCATTTTGTTGTGTTCGCTTGTTTCTTTTAATTCCCTGGGATACACTGTGAGCCAGAGGTGATTTGGGTTGTGAGCCATCGGTGGACTCTCTAAAGGTTCATTTCTGTTTCTGAAAGCATCATAGAGGCCAATCCCTGTCATCCTGAGCCCTTGGCTAAGAAGCAGCAGTGACCAATGTGTGGTTCAAGTGGCTGCCTATCAGTTTTACCAGCAGAGTGGACAATTTGTTGCTTGTGTCCTTCCCATTGACCAAAGCAGCGGTGAAATCCTGGCAGTGGAAAGACCAGAGAAACATAGGTAAGTCTCATTCTCTCATTTGACTTACAGCTTGAGTTGAGAAGAACCTAGTGGGAAGTGTCCCTGCCTACGGCAGGGGGTTGGAACTAGATAATCTTTGAGGTCCCTTCCAACCTAAACCATTCTATGATTCTATGATTCTACGATGCGTTGTGCCTTGAGCGCTGTGAATTGACCTTGCAGGAGCAATCATGATGGTCTATTTGTACTGTATCACAGCATCTCAACTCACAATAGGACAGTCTGTTCTGGTGTTGACATATTTGCTGAGCTTAAGAGTTTGATGATGCCTGGTCAACATGAAACTGGATTAGTCTTGCTGTGCTAGTGGGGTTTGCAGCACCCGATTGCCAGTGAGCAATGAAAATCCTGGCAGATGTCAGAGTGGTAAAGGGCTTTTCTACAAAGCATAAATCACTAGCAAGGTTAAGTATTTGGTGAACAGGCTGAGAGGTTGAAGCAAAGCTAAAATACTGCTATACTGAAGGTGTTCTGGAAACCACTGCATGCTCTAGCTTTGTATAATTAAATAACTGCCCTGCTTCAACCCCAATCTTCAGCAGCAGATGAGCCACTTTGTAGTAGGCAAATGCAGCCTGCAAAGACCTTTGGTTAGAAGCAGGATGTTGTCAACAAGAATAATATTTGATTACTAAGAGCTGGAATCCTGGCCTGGAACAGCACATTTTCAAGTTTATGCCCTTACAATCAGAAGGAAAATCTATTGATTTTTTTTTTTTTTTTTTTTAAGGATAAATAACTGGAAAAGCAGTCTGTGAGCAGCTGAGACTGCATTCTGCTGAGTGCTAGTGGTTAAAATACGTATTACCACAGTCCTCAGCACTTAATCCTTGAAGGGAATACACAAAAATAGCCAGGAAAGTTTCAGGCTGTGCTGAATGGGTTGAAAGGTTGTGGGAATATGTTCTGGCACACTCTTGTGCTGTGGTGAGACACGCAAGGGGGAAGGGAGCATTTTGGCAGGGCCTGGGCAAAGGCAAATATGCTTTTTTCCATATAAGCGCTCTTCTCTCACTCAGCAACATTTTGTTTCCTGGAGCAGCAATAATTTCCATTACTCATTGAAGGCAACACTTTTCTAACACGTGTAATGTGGAAGTGTCTCAGCTGCAAATCTGTTGTCCAGTTCAAACACTGGGAAAAATGCTTTAGTGTGTTACACAATCAAGTGCTTGTAAACAGAAATCACTTGAGTTTAAGAGGAACTTGGGTCAGATGAAAACCAAAACAATATAGGATTACAACACGACAACAAATGAGCAAAGCAGGAAACCTTCCTGTGTCTCTTAATAAACCACCCCCATTGCAAGTAAAATTCAAGACCTGTTGCCAGAGTGGGTAGGAGAGCAGGAACCCCAAGGAAATCAGGCTAAAGAGCCACTTGGTTGGCTAACTGTGGTATAGATTAAGGAAGAGCCCATAAACCTCAGCCACTGTGCCACAGTTCGTATCAAGTTAGCCGTCTTGCTGCCAGATCAGCCAAGGTATGAGTGTTAATGCTGCCCTCAGCTGCCAAAGAGATTGTCTCTGCATAAGGGCAGTGAAGGCTTTTTGTCCTTCACTCATTTGTGCCAGGACTGAGCCAAGAGCTCCAACCACAACGGCAGTCAAACGAGCTCTGCTTAGCAGCACTGAACTCACAGCATTGTATTTAGAACTCACTCTTCTCCCAGGGAGAAAATGAAAAAAGAGACTGCATGAATGTTCTTCCCCCAAGGTGGTGTCCCTGCTGGGTGTGCAGCAAGCAGATAAAAGTGCAGCCAGAACATGGTTTTTCAAGCACTTTGGCTGTGTGAGCACAGCAAGGGACCCACAGGCCCTCCCCAAGGGACTGTGGGATAGTGACAGGCACAGAAGGTGGTGGGAGAGATGCAGGGCTGTGCTGAGACTGGGGCTGGTGAGTTTGAAAAAGAGGAGGCTGAGGGGAGACCTTATTGCTGTCTACAGCTACCTGAAAGGACATTGTGGAAAGGCTGCTGCTGGGCTCTTCTCACAGGTAACTGGAGATAGACCAAAGGGGAATGGTCTCAAGCTGAGGCTGGGGAGGTTTTGATTAGAAATTAGGGAAAAGTGTTTCACGGAGAGAATGGTCAGGGACTGGAATGAGCTGCCCAGGGAGGTGGTGGAGTCACCCACCCTGGATCTGCTTGAGGGTCGCTTGGATGTGGTGCTTAGGGATATAGTTTAGGTGAATCTTGTTGAGTAGGGTTCTAGGCTGGACTTGGTGACCCAGAGGGGCTTTTCCAACCTGGATGTTTCTGTGATTCTGAGACTGCTGAAGGTGCAGGGATGCATTCACAGCCTGAGAGACCCAGAGGGGCTGGGAAATGTGGCCACTGTGGGAAATACCCCCTGTTATCATGGGCTGTCATACTGTCCCACTGCATGGGACATACAGTTTTGTACAGACATGGGTTTTGTACAAATCTGTGAGTGGAAGTCTTTCATGCTCATCAGAAGGTGAGGGCTCTGCCACCAGGCAGCAGCTGTTCCTTTAGCTATGGACAGGCAGTAGCATGTGAAAACCCAAACCACACTGAGCTGTGGAACAAACCCCAGAACTCATAGAGAGCTATGAAGTAGATCTGTTTATTACAGCGCTGGGTGCAGGCAGGAATCGCTCCATCAGTCCTGCACACCCCATGCTGCCACGAGCCTCAATTTATGTTACAAGAGCATGCATATTCATAATGAGAGGTAGGGTTATTACAATTATCTCTTGGAGTTCATTAACATAGGTATTTTCCCATTCTCTGCCCCAGTCCACACATCCCCCCATTACCCTGGTGGTCTTCATTGGTCATCTGAGATGAAGGCCAGCAGTCTTCCTTACAGGGTTTTTTTCATCTTTGATCAGAAGGCCCCTCTCAAGTGCTGAAGTCAGGATATCTCTGCTTCTCCTTTATCTCCTTCCTGCTTTCCTTTGTCAATGCAGACCTGGGTCTTTTCAAGATTACATATCACAGATTTCCAACTAGTAGCTATAAACAAACATTTTTGCAGAGATTGTTTAGGTTTGCATATTATCAACTGCCTACTACAAACAAACACTTCTACGAGGTTTAGTTTTTTATGGTTTGCTACAGATATGCTTAAAAATGTGCATCTGGTCTGTAAACTCCTTTACCAGCACTCCTTGGTTTTTCTTTTATCAACATGTGTTAACGCAGCCCTGGAACTGCTCTCAGTGTCACTCTTCTCTCACTGATATATTTGGGGGTGCCAGATGACAAAATTAAGAAACTGATTTTCATACAGATACATTTTCTTCTGCCTTCATGCTTGAATGTATCCTTGGGTTTATGTAATACTGCTCACCCACCAGTCTTGCATCACTTTCTTGAAGGATGGCCTATATGGTAGAGTTACTGTGGAGCTGTTACTTCAGAATGGCCAGTTCTGAACAACCCTGTGCAAACTCAGGCTTATTCTGAAACAGGAAAAATTTCTTCTGTTGCTCTTAATACTGTGTCAAAATGGACTTCCTTCCAAGAATTTTAAATCAGACTGAGTGGACGAAGAATGCCTACACACAAGGGTCAGGAGCAGCCTTCAGAGTCACACCCTTTCTTGAATCATAGAATCATAGAATGTCAGGGGCTGTAAAGGACCTCAAAAGGTCGCCTGGTCCAGCCTCTCTGCCAGAGCAGGATCACCCAGAGCAGATCACACAGGAACACATCCAAATGGTTCTTGAATATCTCCAGAGAGGGAGACTCCACAACTCCCCTGAGCAGCCTGTTCCAGTGCTCTGTCACCCTCACAGGGAAAAAAATTCTTCCTCAGGTTCACATGGAACCTCCTCTGCCTCAGCTTCCACCCATTGCCCCTTGTACTGTCACTGGGAATCACCCAGCAGAGCCTGCCTCCATCTTCCTGGCACTCACCCCTTACATATGTATAAACATGAATGAGGTCACCTCTCAGTCTCCTCCTCTCCAAGCTCCCAGCCCCAGCTCCCTCAGGCTCTCCTCATAAGGAAGATGTTCAACTTCCT
>VWYK01113769.1:0-34513 GCA_013399775.1 Semnornis frantzii | reverse complement strand
TTGGTGTCATCAGCAAACTTGCTGACAGTGCACTCTGTGCCCTCAGCCAGGTCATTGATGAATACATTGAATAATACTGGTCCCAGTGCTGACCCCTGAGGGACTCCTCTAGTTCCAGGCCTCCAGCTGGACTCTAATCAGAGTGAGCTGGAAAGCATGGACAACTGTCCTGTTGGATAAAGGAAGGTACCACAGAGCACATGGGCATCCCGAGCCCTACTTTGTTTTAAGCACATAACAGATGTGTGAAGATTAAGGTTCTCCTGTTTGTTGTATCTTTTACACAGTGCACTTTGTTCTTTTTGTTTGGTTCTTATGTTGATTATTGTTCCCTTGCTATCTTCTGTACCACCATCTCACTCTTTATCACCCAAGTTCCGCTCCTTAGAACAATTGCATTGCCCAAACAGTTGTTGCATACTTATGACACAACACTTCTAGTCTGCAGACAAGCACCTTGCTGTCAACTATCTCCAGCAAATCAGGGGATATCCAAGCAAATCAGAACCAGCATTCTGGTTATGTCAGTCACTTGTTGCTTTCAAGAATCCAATGGATCTCCTGATCTCACAGTATATACACTGTCACTTCCTCCACCAGTAAATCCACAAAAATTAGCAGAGCAAAAGTAGTGGTGAGCCCAGGGACCCCCAGGGTTCAGTGCTGTGCCTGATCCTCTTCAATATCTTTATTGATGATCTCGGCCGGGGGATTGAGTCCATGATCAGTAAGTTTGCAGATGACACCAAGTTAGGAGCAGCTGTGGATCTGTTGGAGGATAGGAGAGCCCTGCAGAGGGACCTGTACAGGCCGGGTGGGTGGGCAGAGGCCAAAGGGATGAGATTGAACAAGGCTAAGTGCAGGGTCCTACACTTTGGCCACAACAACCCCAAGCAGTGCTACAGGCTGGGAACTGATTGGCTGGAGAGCAACCAGGCGGAAAGGGACCTGAGGGTGCTGGTAGATAGTAGCTGAACATAAGCCAGCAGCATGCCCAGGTGGGCAGGAGAGCCAATGGCTTCCCGGCCCAGATCAGGAACAGTGTGGCCAGCAGAACAAGGGAGGTTATTCTGCCTCTGTACTCAACCAGCAACTGTGTGGCCAGCAGGACAAGGGAGGTTATTCTGCACCTATATTGAACCAACAGGGGAGAAATAAATCATAAACTTGAGCCCTCGAGATGAAGGCACAGAGCAGTTTTGTCTTAATGTGAGTGGAGCTACTACTGCAATACCTTAATGTGAAGGAATGAAGCACTTCTTTAGCTGTTCTACTCAAGCCTGAGAAATATTCTGGGGTTTATGTGTAGAAACTGTTTAGAAAGAGAAGAAGAGGTGTTTCAGCCTTATGGTTGGGCTTCCTACATACCAGATAAAAGATATATAGTCATAAAAATATCTTCAGCCCAGACCAAAAAACTAATGGGAGCTAACAGGTGAAAGACAAATCTATACAGATTAAAAATGTCAGTCAATCAGAATCTTTTCACAGTATTGCACCTCTAGAATGATTTACCTACATGTATAACAAACCTGTTACCACTCAAAGCCTTTAAATCAAGACTGAACAACTTCAAAAATCAGCACTGCTGTATCTTAAAGAGTTAGAGGTAGCATGTTGAGATTATTAAAACAGGATATTTGGACTTAATTATACAATCTTTTCTGCTCCTTAATTCTATACCTAGTTGCACAAGCTGAAGAGTAATGGGTCTTCCTGTTGTACTTCAGTTCCTGAAATTCTTCCTTAAGGTGCGAATTAAGATGGCAAAAAAATTCCATAATTCAGACTGGGGCTTAAAAATGAAAAGTAATCCCTGATTATAATTTTACTTTCACCCTTCTGGGTTTACACTGCCCTCATGTCATTATGCATATTTCTATAAAACAATTGACATCAAATGTTTATTCTTAAGTAGCGTTAAAAGAAATTATGCGTGGGCTCCTTCATGTTTGCTTTCTTCTCATCCTTGCTTTCTGATTATGTTTGGTATGGCTGAACTGGAGTTAATTCTCCTCAGAGCATCTTTCCAGTGCTGTGTTTTGCAGTGCTGTAGCTGAGTGTTGATAACACAGTAGTGTTTTGGCTACTGCTGAGCCCAACACCCAGGCTGTGCTTTTCCAACATTTCCCTGCCTCAAGAGTATGCTGAGGGGTGAGGAAGATCTTGGGAGGGGACACAGCTGAGGAGTGGGGAAGATCTTGGGAGGGGACACAGCTGAGCCAACTGGCCAAAGGGGTATTCCATGCCGTATGATGTCAACTCATATCTGTAAGAATGAAATGAAAGAAGGAAGTGAGGGATATTTGTGAATGGCTTCTGTCCTCCAGAGGGACCGACCACCATCTGCTGATGGGAAGCAGACATTAGCATCTCTCTTTGCTTTTGCTTTCCACGTGTGGCCTTCGCTTGCACTTATTAAATTGCTTCTACCTGATTACTGCTTTTGCTATATTTTCCCCTCTCCCCTGTTCATCTAAGAAGGATAGTGATTTAGTGGCTTTGGTGGGTATTTGGCCCCCAGGCAGTGCCAAGCCACCACATCATTGTATTTGGTATTTTGTGCAGTGCAGATGGAAAGCAGTTGGTTGTGATCAAAGGATGATGGATGAACACTATTAGTAGAGTGTATTTTATTTATGGTAGACTGGGTCATACATGAATCAGAGAGAAAAATGCAAGCCATCGAGTCCTATTTTCCTGTGTAGAGAAGCAGAGGGTAATTTCCATTCACATAGAAAATTCCTCTCTGTCCTAACTCTGACCTAAGAATAGAATTTGATTGTGATGGGCAGGAAGGTGAACAGCTTCCCATTGACTGTCAAACCAGTACTAGCTATGGAAAAACACTGAGGAACCTCTTTAAGATGCATTCTGGATGCAAGGTTCACATGTGAACCCTTGAATAAGATCATAGAATCATAGAATGGTAAGGTTGGAAAGGACCTCAAGGATCATCTAGTTCCAACCCCCTGCCATAGGCAGGGACACCTCCCACTAGTACAGGCCACTCAAGGCCTCCTCCAACCTGGCCTTGAACACCTCCAGGGAGGGAGCAGCCACAACCTCCCTGGGCAACTTGTGCCAGTGTCTCACCACCCTCACTGCAAATAACTTCCTCCTAACATCCAGTCTAAGTCTTACCTTTGCCAGTTTAAATCCATTGCCCCTTGTCCTGTCATTGCAAGGCCTTGTCAATAGTCCCTCCCCAGCCTTCCTGTAGGCCACTTTAAGATACTGCAAGGCTACTCTAAGGTCTCCTGGAAGCCTTCTGTTCTCCAGACTGAAGAGCCCCAAACTCTCTCAGCCTGTCCTCATAGGAGAGCTGCTGCAGCCCTCTGAGCATCTTTGTGGCCCTCCTCTGGACCCTCTCCAACAGTTCCATGTCCTTCCTGTGCTGGGGGCTCCAGAACTGTACACAGTACTCCAGGTGGGGTGTGAGGAGAGCAGAGCAAAGGGGCAGAATCTCCTCCCTTGCCCTGCTGCCCACACTGCTCTTGCTGCAGCCCAGCACACAGTTGCTGTCTGGGCTGCACTCACACTGCAGCCTCATGTTGAGCTTTCCATCACCCCAGACCCCAAGGTCCTTTTCCTCAGGGCTGCTCTCAGCCATTCCCCACCCAGCCTGGAGTTGTGCTCGGGATTGTGTAAATCATCTCTAGTCAGCTACCAGCTGCTTTGGGCAAATCCCTGCCTGGAAAGCATCAATTTCCAAGTAAAACTTGTTAAAAAATTATAGACCATATATGGGGAGCACCTAGAACGTATTTTTAATTGCAAACGATAGTTTGTTCATCTTCAACCTCTGTAGGTCAGTGTATAGGGTGGTATGAACACTCACAGGTATAAGATGAATTGCTCAGATTTCACCTATACTCAATGCCTACAGAAACAACAGTGCCAAATGAAGACTTAAGCAGTCTCTGACCAACAAAAGCTACCAACTCTATACACCAAGACACGGTTTGACAGAACAATCCCCTCAGTGGCAATGCTGTCCTCAGACCCTCACTTCTGTCCCCTCTATGGTTTCAGTATAACTAGCTGATGAGTCAGGGAACGGAAGCAATTAATTTATTTTCTTTGTAGTTAGCTTCCCCGAGGAATTAAGTCAGAGTTGTTACCAGAATGAATGCTTGCCAAGCCTTGTATCTGTGCAGGTCCTGTGAGTGCCTCTTAAGTTTTGTCAAGCCAGGTTATCTTAAGTCACTGTTAAACTGCTGCTAAACTAAACTGGTTGATTTCTCATAGCTGAGCAGTGAGGCACAACTTCCAACAAAGCAGTACTAGCAACTGTTGAAAATGGCACCATAAACTGCTGTGGCTATTCCCAAGTCCCATTTAGCAATTAGAGAGTAAATACTGAGGACAGAGAAAAGATATCAGTAAGCAGTAACACCTGCACAAACGCCCTGCAGGTTATGTAAGGTGGGATTTACATACATGAATAGGATTTGGGAATAATATCTCAGAAGGCTTAATTTGATTATGAAATATGTAGTACAGAGTTTCTCTAAATCCTTTAGAAGGAGAAGTAATTCAGAGGTATAACTTGCTAGTTCAAAACAAAAGCTCAGGCAAAGACAGCACTGGTTACCTCAGCAATTCTCTGTGCTTTTGCAATCAGCTTTATCACTGTGGTCAAGGCAGCTGAACATAAAAGAATCTAAATTTCACTTAAATTCTCCTAGGTTCTGAACCAGGCTGGCATCAGCTTAAGATGAAAGAAATTATGCCTGGTAGTCCATAAAACAAGTTGTTCCACTACACAAGTACTATTTGAAAGGTGAAAATCTCACATCCCCACAGAGTTATTCATCCAAGTGGTAACCCATTAGTGTAAATCATCTCTAGGCAGGCATTTACATGATACAGATCATGATTTGGATGGAAAACATTTCTGGAGGAGGGAAAATATTATGGAAGAAACCTAGGAAAATGAAATCCTGTTGAGGAAATGTCCGCCAACTCTCATGTACTTCAGTAGGGTCCACATCTCCTTATTCTACAACCTAGTAATTACAAACTATATGGATACTGCACAGAAAAATCCTGCATGAAAAAAAGGCTGTAGGTAAGGCAGGTTGTACCCTACACAGGTGCTCTAATGATTAAAACTAAGACAGAATTCAATCGCAAACCTATTTATTTTTAGGTTATGTTTCTACTACTGCCTTCTACTTCCAATATCCAGAAGTAGGTTAAAATTAAACTAATAGATATTTCAGTAGCCTTGTTTTGCCCAAAATATGAACTCTATTCTGATAATTACCCACTTAAAATATTTTTTTAAAAATGATAACTATAAAAGTTGCCTAAAGCATTACATTACCTTTCCCACTTTCCTAATTACATCTCCTCAAACCCTGTAATTCAGTTAACATGAGAAAATTTTTCTGGCCCCTATATAGTTTCATGGGTTTAAACTGGCAGAGGGGAGATTGAAAGTGGATGTTAAGAGGAAGTTGTTTGCAGTGAGGGTGGTGCGGCACTGGAACAGGTTGCCCAGGGAGGTTGTGGCTGCTCCCTCCCTGGAGGTGTTCAAGGCCAGGTTGGAGTAGGCCTTGAATGACCTGTACTAGTGGGAAGTGACCCTGCCTATGGCAGGGGGTTGGAACTAGATGATCCTTGAAGTCCCTTACAGCCTTACCATTCTACAATTCTATGATATGTACCTGAGTGCTCCTCTAAAAAGAAGCAACTTTATGACGTCTACTTTTCATTTTTTTTGGAAAGTAAACCACACATTTTGTGCCTTTGTAGAGGCAAGAGACCTTTCACAAAAGCCAGTTTCTCTCAAGTAATTTATTTCCTTGCAAAATACAATCTACAATAAAATACAAACCAGCATGTTTTCCTCTAATCCCTTTCAGCTGCTGTACTATTCAATGCTACTATAAAGTAGGTGTGAAAATTTCAGATGAAAAAACATTAATTAGTTGGCTCATATCCCCTTCAAATATATCAATTTGCAGTAGAAGAGCTTAATAGGGATTCAGAGGTTTTGTTGTTGAATTTTGTAGGAACTATTATGCTTCAGCTCCAGCCTAAAATAAAGATCTTCTACTAGTTGCCTCTGGGGAGACTGAGGAATTAGTATCAGTAGCGAGCAGGACAGTGATCTCATTTCCGTGGCCTTGTTCTATCAGCATCAGTGACGACTTACAATGGCAAAGCATTTAATATGTAAACTCTGTCAAGTGCTTTCTAAAATGTCAAGTGCCCTCCCCCAATTTACAAATTATTAGTTTATAGATACTGTATTATAAAAGTGTTATGAAGTTACAAGCAGCTGCTGATGCTTTTGCTACTGGCTGAATCCGTAAGAGCGACCAAGCAACTGGCTGTTATTTGGGGTAGATCAAAATAATTTTTCTAATGCACCTTGCCAGTATTTTATTTCAATCTGCTGGCCTCAGCAGCTGTAGTGCTGATGGTTCAAAAGTCAGCTAAGTCAGTAAATAGAATTCTTTTCAGAGTGGCAGAAGAAAGGAAATGTCAAGGAGTACAGGCGTTAAATACCTGATTATACTTTGTCTTAGATTCTAACTAAGACAAAGTATATTTGGTATTAGATTATAATCGTTATTGGATGGACAAAGGGTGTTCAAATTTTTTGTATTTACTTAATACGTTCATAACTTCCTAGCTAGAAGCAGCTAGTCATGGAGGCACTAGGGGAATAACTGTAGAAATGTCTTTCAGCATGAAAAGGCTCAGATCTATCTCCAGTAAGTCTCTCTGCAGACATTCCAACACTTGCTTTTCAGGAGGGTGTAATGATTTACACATTATGCTTAAGTAGAGGAAATTTCAACAGCAGATTAGTAATATTAGTAACCGAGAAGCTTCATGTGCCTGTCAACAATGCAGCAGAGCTGTTGCTGTCTTTGGACTGTAACAGCTGCCATGTATAAAATACTCTGGTTTTCTTTATTTAAAAAAAAAAAAAAAAAAAAAAATCCATCTTCTGAAGTCACTAAGAGACTGTTAGTAAGTATTGTGTAGATATTCCACACTCATAATCCCTCAAGTGAATGACTGACAACAAAGTGAAATTGTGGTACATCATTGCCGGTGTTGCGAAATCTGGTCTTGATACCACAGCATTAACATCCATCAGGTGCAACTGCCACATGCTACTTCAGTCATTCTGTGGCTTTCTGTGGAAGTATGTGCAGATTTTCCTCATGGAAACTGAAGGGGTTGCAGTCTAGAAAGAAATAAACCCAAAACAAACAAGAAACATTTCTTGGTTAACAGTTCATATGCTGCAAGATTCTTAAATTCTCCCCTCCATCATTGCTGCAGTTTCTTCAGCTTCCCAACTAAGATAGTAAAGGAAAGGTTCTGTACTATAATCTGTTTGTCTCATGAATAAGAAGCTTACCACCTACAGGAAACACTGGCTAAAGCCTAGGGTTGTCTTACTGCCATAAGAAAAGCACTCCAGCTGCAGTTTCAGCTTCCCTACAGCAGATAAGAGAGTTGCAGATTTCCAAGATATAGCAGATCAGCGAATGCTGCTGGTATTCCAGGCACCTCCTTGGACTTTGAGCACAGAGGAGCATCCTAAAATCTGAACTAGGGCATACTAGGCAGGAAAGGTAATTGTTCCATGGTAATCTTTCCCCAGGGCAAATCTTTCTGTCTTGTATTTAAAACATAGAATGTAAAGCACAAGTAACTGCAGGTTTCCTATAACCAAGCTTTTTTTGGCTCAACCACAGTACAAAGCATTCAGCCTCTATGCATGTCTTAAGGAGCAGTGGTTTGCCCACTTCATAGCTGAGAGAAATGCAGGAAAAGCTGAAATTGGGTAAGAAATGAGATACTAAACCAATCCTTAATGGCGGCAAACAACTTCTAGCATCAGATATTCAACAGAGTACAACTAAAATGTGACGATGCAAAATGTATTTAACATTTACTGAAATCTCAAAGACACTGTAGGACTTGGAGTCCAGTTTCAGAGATGAGTCGAGTTTAGTTTGTTTTAAAAAATGTAATTATCATTTCTTAGTTTGCATGTTAAACTCTCATGCCAACTTCTTTAGCTGCTTTATCAGCTTAACTTTCAGATCCTAGGATGAGCTCTGTGCCAGGCTTCCTGTACATCAAAAGCGGGATTAAGTAGGTCAAATCCTGTCCTCTGACTTTTACAGTTCCTTTGTTTCCTGCTAGTTTTCAACTGAAGGAACCGAAGGCATTATTTAGCCCCCCAGTTTTAACATGGGTAAAAAATTCTTTTACTACCTGGGCTAGAATAGAATTCAGCTCTTTCTTCCAATGCTAAAATGGCTTTCCAGTAACATAAACAGGCATATGTGACAGTGAACACAAAAACAGTAGATCTGCCAGGAAAGGTGGTGTCATTATTGTGCTTTTCAGAGTAAAGCTGTATTTGCGATGACAGCTAGATCCTTTGAACATCCAGCTGGGGCCTGTGAGGATGTCTGAGCTCCTGTGTGCTCTAAGTCCTTTTAAAATGAGTGAAACCACCATTCTAAAAATTCTGTTCCTGCACAGAGGGGATTAGTAGATAACAGAATTAATGTATCTGGTTTATTAGGCTAGAAATAATCACTTTCGTCCATAATAATCAAAGGGATCAGGTAATTCTTTCAGTGCCTGAGCAAGAAAGAACAAAGGGAGAGTGGCAGATAGGGATAACTTCTCTCAAGACCACTGTCACTGGTCCTCCTACTTACAGTTTTGGGTGAAGTGGCTGCTACCACAGCCTCTTGTCGTTTAGCACCAGGACCACAAGACGCCGGGGGGCTGTTTGATGCGCTCTGACTACCAGCTCTGCCAGTCCGTAGCTTCTCACCCAGAGCAGACAACCAGTTTTTTCTTTCAGGTGAACTATTCTCTTTATCTACTACCTTAGCGTCTTTCCCACTTGGAGACCTGAAAACATGGGGAGGAGTTTGAACAGGGCTTCCAGGCAAAGGCGGCTCTTTTGGGCTGCAGCTGGAGCTTTCACAGTTGTTATCCAGGTCAGCCAGGCTGAGTGAGCCTTCATCACAAGCTTTTTGGTCTGCAGCCAAGTGACATAAATTCAGGTTAGATTTTTTAACCACATGGTCCAGTTCAGTCACACAGCTACAGGCCTGCAGACACTTTTGTGCTGCATTGTCCTCCTTGCTGCAGTCGAGCCTTCTCTTGGCACGCTTTTCCAACTGTGAGTGTTGGGTTTTAGGAGGTGAAGAAGGTTCCAGGAGACCTTGGGTAACTTCTACCAGGGCTTTTCTAGGAGAAGGAGCTTTTTTACTCACTTCTGGAGGAGAAGAGCATGGAGTCCTTGTAACCCAACGTTTAATGGACATTTTGGAGGAAGGGATGAGTCTGGGAGAAGCACAAGGGCTAGCTTTACTCTGTTTGGCTGGGGTGCAGGCTGTGGTTGTCTCGGTTTTGAGAGTGCCCGTTGGAGTGTTTGTAGACAGGGGAAGGTCTCCAGAATGAATGGGAGCGCAGGCAGCCAGCTGTGGCGAGGAAATGCGGAGGCTGCCCACTGTGAAGGCCTTGGCAGGAGTACTGTGTGGACTGGCTGGTGGTCCTGATAGGAGAGAAATAAGTAGTCTGATGAGGAACACAGAACAGCAGATTAAGGACAGCTCTTTTATAAACATCCCTTTCAACTGGGAGATGAATGCAGCACCGACCCTGCTTCTCAGATGTGCCCTTCTGAATTAAGAGATTACACAATTCTCTCTAATTTTGATTTAACTGGTTTAAGTACTATGTAAAATTCTGTGTCACGTTGATAATACAGTATGTTTAATGCCTGACGTCTATTCCTTGTGGAATGAGAACTCTCACAGTGCCAAGGGACTGATGGACAAAGAAAAGAGATCTCAAATCTTCTAAGTTTCCCTAGCCTTGCTGAAAATCTTGCAGTGGCTCAGTCCAGACAGCTCTCTGCTGAGGTGTTGCCTGAGAGGAAGACTGGTTCCACCTATATGGTTGCAAAACTGAGTCGAGAGACAAAGGTACTGTAATGAGGTCCCACAGCTAATTACAATACCAAGGAAGCCTTACGCTAACATATGAATAATGCTCCTAGTTAGGTGTTTAATAGTTGCATATTTTAAAGATTTCTAAAAGATTTTTTTAAAGAGCACAAGAAAGGACATACTTTCACTCTCTTTTCTTTTTGATGGAGAATTTCCTGCAGTGCCATGTTAGTATGAAGATGGTGGTTATTTTTCAGACCCAGGGAAATGTGAGAAATTCTTCACCTCCTGAAGAAAATACAACCTGTCACTGCAGAAGTTATTTCTTTGAAACAAATGATTCCCAAACAGATGTTTTGCAAGGCTTTAGAGCTCATTGGCCCAGATACAAAGCCTGCTGCTTTTAAAAAAGAGATTCCTGAAACAGTAGTCATAAGTTGGGCCAATAAGGACTCCACTACCAACAATGGAAAACATATATAGCAAAGCTCTTGATCTGCAGCAATATTAGAGAGGTTTGTTTATTTATTTAAATTATTCCTGGCACACTCCAAAAGAGAACACAGTAGCAGGTTTGTTCTCCTACATCTAACTTCTGATGTTGCAATTGGATAGGATAGCACCTGAATCACTCTGTGCTTTCCCACTGCCGAGCACAAGAGCTCTAAATATTTTCTGTATACCAGGTCTGAACTGCTAATTTTCAGCATCAGCACTGTGCAACAGAGCATTTCATTAGAACAATGAGAAGTCTAGTGTGAAAAACCTGCCATTTTCTTTAGGGTGCTGGGCTGTCTCACAAGTAACATGTCAAGTGAGCACGTACATGACTGATTATACACCATACTAAGCCTCTTTTGGTCCTTCCTTGTATTGTACTACCTAGTATCCAGAATACAAGCACTGAGATGTCAGAGCAAAAGCAAATAGGATCCTGTATTAATGGATCCCACTACAAATCACTCTGACACACAGAATAGACTTAATGGCTCCTTTCCTGATAAAACATGCTACTTCATAACTTCATCCTAGACTAAGAGAAAGTAACTGCCAAGACTCCTAATTTTTACTTTAATGAGCACTTCCAAAGGAACAGTATCTCAGCTGGGGAATTAAAAATCTAAACTCCTAGGGGTAGAAGAGAAGTAGCAAGCCCAGCAACTCTTGATCCCTAATCATCATCTACGCTGTCATGGTTCGGGAGTTCCCTGCCCTCCCACACGATGAAAATCCCCCAGACTAGACTCAGCCAGCTGGAAGTTCATGACTGAAGCTCTATTTTCAGCTTAGCACAATATACAAGCAGAGATAGATGCAATATACATGGATATTTACAGAAATACACAAGTTAAAGGTAATACAGAAATTCAATCCCCCTCCCAGAAATCAGAGTCCCCAGGAGGGGCTCCCAACAACCCTTCCAACTTCTCCCCACCCCTCTACCTTATCCCAGGGTTTTGCCTTACATGCAAGGTGAGTTTGGAGGATTGACCAGGGGGGTTAGAAGCAGAGTGGTTAGTTAGGTCACACAGCAGAAAGCCAGAAGACACACTAGCTCCCAGAGAGAGCAAGACTCTCTGTCTTATCTATATTTGTGTCCTTGTTCTTATACATTTCAGCAAGCCTATGAGTGAAGTAAGCATCATCACTGTTTTCTTTTCACATCCTATAATCTAATTCTTCTCATAAAAATATTCCAATTAGCTTCAACCCAGCACATACACGTTCAAACAGCAGAAATATTACAGGACTAGCTGGGTATGATGAGCACTCTCAATTCCAAACTGCCTGAAAGTTATACCATGGAGACACTGGAAGAACACAAGAAAGAAACCCAACCATCCTGAGAGTTAGATGGGTCTCACACCAAGAAGCAAATCCCTAAACTTGAGGTAAAGAACATGATGATCAAGTGGTTTTGTACGAATGCGTTCAAGCTTCTACTAGAGGCACTTTTGAGCTGTTTCCATTTATGCTGGCACTGCAGGTAGTACAATACTGTAAATACCTGCAGTCGAGCTGCTGAACACTAAAGCAGGTTATTTCAGATACTTCCTACCTGCTCTGCCACAAATCTGCTAGTTACATTATCAGTCTCCAGATTTAGGAGTCACAAATTGTCCATCTACAAGCCTGCTCCAGAAATTTGGTTACACACACAAAAGCATAGGGAATATAGTACAGCTTAGGAAAACCTTAGAGACAAGTTCTAGAGAAAAGGAAAGTGTCCTTTGATGATATAGGTCAACGGTCAATACACAACTTCAGTCTCATAATTTGCTCCACAGAAATGGGTGGGGAGCTACCTAGATCTCATCCCAAAAGGTCTGAAATAGTACTTATCTTGCCAGCTCTGAATCAGTCTCTGCAGATAACTCCTACATTCTAACAGCACATGCTCTGTGTTCCAGAGCCAAGGTCAGCAGGAAGCCTGCTGTTGTGTTTGCAGTGTCTGTCTACTTCCTCTTGAGCTACTTTAATACAGAAAGTGCAAGGAGAAATAAGCTATTTTTCTAGTATCATTGCCAAAGCTGACTTGTAAGGCTTTAGTGTACAAGCTACTTGAGGTTTCAGGCTTCTGGACTGTTCTACTTACTAGTAGACTTCTCTCTTGCTGAAACTAGTACACAAAGTAAGTGTTGAGCCCAGTCTGAAGCAGAGTGTGTGCGCTCAGAAACCATTTAGCAGCTGCAGATCAGACCTGGCACTCTCCCTGCTATTGTCCTGCAAACTTCCTGCAAGGCTGTTACTTGCTGGCAAAAGGTTAGAGGTAATGTTATCCCATTAGTGGGATTTGGAACCTTCAGTGTTTATTTGTGTCAGTCAAGGTGAAATTAGTTTGGAAGATGGCTAGAAAAGCTAGGTGGTACACAGGAAGTCACACCAGCAGCTCCTGGTAAGCCATTGCATTCTTAGTTTCAGAGCTGCTCTACAGAGAAAATCATCTTATTTCATTTTAGGGGAGGTCATTCTCCTTTCATCTACTTTACTACTAAAAGTGCAAGTTTTAGACAAGTCAAGTAGTGCTGTGATCCAGGATTTCTTTCTTCTGGTCCAGGGTACTGTTCATTGAGTATCTTTTCTTCAGAGCCCAGCCCTGCTTGCTAGCTGTGAGAGCGTGCTGTGCAGCTCGTCTATTGCCTAGGCTTTGTGGAAAGGTATTGCAATTCTTACCTAGCTTTCCTAGCTCATAACATGTGAATAGATGAACACTATTGATTGATTCTGGAACATTCTGATCACATCATGATTGGCCACACACATTTTTAAAGTACTTTTGCCACATGGCATTTGTCTGTATAGTCAGTACCACTCCATGAAGCTGAAGAAAGAGATGTAACATTGATAGCGGCAGCAAAGAAATCTGGGCACAATTCAACTACTGGGCAGGAGGAAACATTTCAGAGTTCCAAGGCTGTTAGCCCCTTACTGGGTAAACTGGCAAACTGGCCAAAGCACATGATCTTACTGCTTTCAGTTACTATTTGAAATGGAAAAAAAAAAGTGTGGCTTATTTCTACAGTGCATGCAAATACGACACCTCCTTTGGCTGTTCAATTACTGAACTCTCTGAAGATCTGGCTACCTGACAAGCTCTATTAGTGAGTATTTGCTTTGCTGTCTGGTCATGCAGATTTTGGCATAACATGTCAACCAGCTTGTCTTGTTGGTGGCAGAAGGAGAAGTGTTTCTCTGGCTATAGGAATTATTGCCTAGTATGAAAAAGACAGAAAACTAATAAAACAAACCAAAAGCTAGGTAAAGAAAACAGCCCAAATTCAGAAGCCATGTTGTATAGCAAGATACAGCGCGGCCAGCAGGGCAAGGGAGGTGATTCTCCCCCTTTACTCTGCTCTCATCAGACCCCATCTGGAGTCCTGTGTACAGTTCTGGAGCCCCCAGCACAGGAAGGACATGGAACTGTTGGAGCAGGTCCAGAGGAGGCCACAAAGATGCTGAGAGGGCTGCAGCAGCTCTACTATGAGGACAGGCTACAAGAGTTGGGGCTGTGCAGCCTGGAGAAGAGAAGGCTTCCAGGAGACCTTAGAGTAGCCTTCCAATATCTGAAGGGGGCCTGCGGGAAGGCTGGGGAGGGACTATTGACAAGGTCTTGTAATGACAGGACAAGTGGCAAAGGGTTTGAACTGTCAGAGGGCAGATTTAGAGTGGATGTTAGGAGGAAGTTGTTTGCAGTGAGGGTGGTGAGACACTGGCGCAGGTTGCCCAGGGAGGTTGTGGCTGCTCCCTGCCTGGAGGGGTCCAAGGCCAGGTTGGATGAGGCCTTGAATGACCTGCACTAGTGGGAGGTATCCCTGCCTATGGCAGGGGGTTGGAACTAGATGATCCTTGAGGTACCTTCCAACCTTACCATTCTATGATTCTATATCACAGTTCAGAAGCCTTACCTGCTCCATGTTGTTCTTCTGGTTCCTTCTGAACAACCCAGCCCACCAAGTCGATTTTGTTGGATGTTGATTTCTCCTCCTCAGGACGCCGTTGTAAGCGCCAGATCCTCACAGTGTCGTCGTCAGAGCACGTGGCAATCTACAGTACAAATTACTTTGCTGGAGTAACAAGGGCAGGTGAACTAGAACAGCTGCACCCAACATGCCATGCCAATATGAAAGAGGGTGCAGCCTGGCTGAGGAGGTACAATTTGCACATAGAAGAAGGCAAACACTCCAACTCTATTTTGTTGCTGCATTGGACAGCAGTATTGGCTTTAAAGCACGCAAGGTTGCCACCTTCATGTCTTTTCTGCTAGAGAAATTTCAGTCACCAGCAACAGCCTTGCACAGCTCTGTCACAGACAGTAGTCTGCTGAGGAAGGGCCAGAGCATGTTTTGAGATTTCAGTCACTCAGTAGACAGAAGCAGCCATGATGCTTTTTGCACCTGCATCTAGATCTGTCTCTATTACTCAGGACGTTTTCTGCTTGTGTACAAATATTCCCAAGACACGGAAAAGGTGACATTGGAAAGCTGTTGCACTACCCTTAAGCACTGTCTGTTCAGTCAGATGTCAGCAGTATCTGGCAGAGAAACCAACTCTGCTAGAAACATTGGTCTAGATTTGCACCATAGCATCACACGCTGCAAAAGGATCATTGGAATTTCACCCAAAGAAACAGCAGAACCCACATTTAGCCCACATTTTATGGCTCTCTTTGCACAGATTAGCTAGTAACTCACAAGGGAATGAACATCAAGAGAAGGGAAATATTGTGGCCAAAGTTCATAGTAATTCTGGAGGGGAAAGTGCCTTTACTCTGACCTCTGTGACACCAATATTGTCCCTACGGAAAGCAATTTTGCCTCACGAATCACTCCAAGCAGCTTCCCAACCACTCTTAGCACCACATTTTCCACTTTTCTTCATGCTTTGGCATCTATAGAATGTCTGAATATTTCTTACTTGGGTTGGTAATTACTTGAGAGGCTGCATTGGTCTGCATTTCCACACACCATGATCAGGATGCTGGATTACTCTTAGATTAGAGATTTAATCTAAAATGCTTATTCTTGTATGTTTTTATAGCTTACACAACTAGAATAATTCCTTCTGTTTGCCTGCAAGTCTCCCACCCTCCTACACTGCAATGCTTTTCTGAAAAGCCAGTACTACAGTGCAAGCAAGGGAAAGTGCGGAACTTGCTTAATACAGTAGGGTGAAAGAAACTGGCTATTATTAGGACACTCTCTAGGATTTTTTGGGGTTATTTCTCATTTTGATCTAGACCTCCTACTGCAATTCTCTTCTTTTTAGTGATACCCAGTGCATAATTACTGACCAAATTTTCCTGTAGGCTGTTATAAAAACAGCTCAGGTTTCGAAAAATGGTCACAATGAAAAAAGTTCAAGGTGTTTTAAAGGCATTCAAAACTTGCTGCTCTGTACAAGAGCAGCAGATGAATCAATGTTCAGACAACTAAAGATGCCATAAATATGGAACCACAAAACAAAATTCTGTCTTATCAAAGCCCTGGTTAAATGGTTTCACAATTTTATCTACAGTTCCTCTCATCAAGAGAGGTCATTTGTAATTTCCTAGGTCTTATCAAATAGCCTAACTTATCCAAAAATAATGAAAGAGTTCTGACACATTTTACTGATGTGACAAACTTGGTTTACTGCCTGCCCCAAATGAACATTTTTAGAAATAACTGACTAAAAATTTCCTCCCAAATAAACAAATGCTGCTGCAATTGTGAAAAGCAGATTTTGCCACATCACATCTATTTTTTCATGGTAATGACAATTTTCCAGAAGACAAACCTTAGTGAAGTCTGAAGGACACCAAGCAATGGAGGTAACTTCTTGAGAGTGACCATGGAGTATCCGTGGAGGAAGGCTGGGCTCAGAAACCTTAAAAATTCCATAGAAAAGCAAGTATACATTTAGAAGCCTCACAGCCTCATATAAATCACTAAGACCCCAAAGCCTACCTGTGAAGCATGTGAGTACTTCCATCTTTCCTGTATGAGATGGATCAATCAAATATTCTCAGCCTGTCATCATGAGACAACTGATAGAGCTCTAAGAATCAGTTCATGTTTCATTTCTCAAGGTGAAGCAGCTGGTCAGCACTGAGATGTACTGACTTGCTTGGAAGTACTTGTTCAGCTCCTGCCACATGACATTCTGCCTCTACAGTTGTTTTCTCTAAACACAACAGATGCACTTTACTAGATTAAATACCTCTACTTGTTTGTTCTTGGTAAGATGCTTAAAAGTTTGGGAAGGTCAAATTCATTCTGGTGCTGTTTTACAAATGTCCCAATCACAGGCTAATGGTTTACTTTAAAAAAAAAAAAAAAAAAAAATCAAACCACCACAATCCTACAGATAAACATTCACTGGCTTCAGAATTGGCATTTGTGCAACTGCCAAGTTGTTATGTTGCCTGTACCAACCACCTGGACCAGAGACCCTCTTAAGAGTTTACTAAAAAGCTCACTAAATCACTCATGCTCATTGAACTCATCTCCATTTCTCTTACACCTTCAAAAAAAAAAAAAAAAATCTTTCTACTGTTCTACAGTATAACAATTAATCTTTGAGTACAGCTCATGTAAGTGATAGACACAGCTGAAGCTAGCATTAAGTGGCCCAAGGGAAAAAACAGACAGGCATATACACATACAGATTATATCCAATTTTTGCATGCTTTCAGCAGGCAATGCTTTCTGGAGTCATGAGTCACCATTATTGATGTGACATTAAGGGGAATTTAATCAAGGGGATTTGCATAAATGAGTAAGTGAATGAACAGATCCTTCACTGTGTGGGAAAAGGAGTAAACATTACAGATAGATTTCAAAGGAAGATGAAAAACATCAAGGAAGGCTTCCGACTTACACCCAAGTTTCTCTCTTGTGGATCACCTACAACAGCCTGTAAAACTGCAGCTGAATATCTAGCTAGACCTTAAAAGTTGTTCTGATAGAAAAAAAGGAGCATCTTAGCAGGCCACTTCTCTTTTCCTGGCACAGCAGAGGCAATAACTGGACTAAATATTCACTAAATGCCTTGGTCAGAGTATTCCCTTCTCTGCCAAAGTGTGCAATACCATGGAAACAAAATCTCTGTTTGGGAATAAACAACAGATCTTGGTGCAGAGAACACCTTCATTCACATTTAATAGCAGCCTTGCTATACACATGTAAGAGACACAGAGGCTCAGCAGACACTGGTGGCTGAAAGCAGAGGAAGAGTATTGCTCTTACTGGGGCACACTAGTTTAGTGTAAATTAAATACTAGTGTAAATTAAATTGAGTACACTCATATTATTGTGAACTGGAGGAGGATGCATAGGTAGAACTGTGTCCACTGTGTCTGGCTGAAGACAGAAGGCCAGCCTGTGCATGTTAAGTCAGGCACAGCCCATGATGGTTTTTTGCCTGATTTGACAGGATATTGGTGGGGAAGTTAGACCTGTTGTGGAAAGCTTAAAAGAAGAAACCTAGGAAGTGAGACTTTATTCACTACAACAGCTGTTGTATCAATCTTCAGGATACAGCATAAAATGGTGTGTATAGTTTGATGCAGCATACAACACAGAAGCACTTGAATTCCAGAACAAAGGGTAACTTAATATGGCCACCTCTGAGTAGTCTGCACCAAAAGATTCAAAGGAAATATAAGTATCTGTCTATAAAGGATACTCTTTTATTACCAAGACGGTATCTCAGCTAGATACCATCTTTGTCAAGAGAAACCTCTCTATCCTCTGGCTTTTATAGTCCTCAAGTTGTTCAACAGTCAGGTCATTACCCAATGGATTAGTAGTTACAAAAGCCCAGCACAACACAATAAAGCAAGCATTCATTGCCTGGAAGTGATTTATGTATGAAAACCGATTGAGACAGCATCATTGTCAGCAATAACTTTTAGCCATGTTTCTTGAGCATTGATGACCCAAGCACAACTTATTACTGCTGCCAAGTTTCTCAAAGAAATAATCTGGATGAACAAGGTCTTCCTTTGCCTTTCATTCCTCTCTATATATGGGAAGATAGCTCTCTTCATTAAGATCTTTCCAGCAATACCTGTTAACTGTTCATGCAATACCTAACCATGTTCCTTTCACAGCATACTAAGTCATCTTCCCAGGAAAAGATACATAGGATTCAGAGTCAGTAAAATCTGAATGTGACAGACCTAGAAAGAGACAGCTTTTCTCTAAGTCTCACTTGGTAACACAACTATGGGATTAAAAGTAATAATTCAATGATTTATTTAATAAATATGTAATATGATCTGTCACACACTCTGGCAATTGCTAAGTAAGCAATCTGGGTGATGAGAAGCCTTCTCCAAATCAAAGAGACTACATGCTCAGCAGCATGACTCTCTGCTCTGAAAGGTTTATATTTTACTTTCAAACTCATTGTGAAAGGGGTAAAGAAGTCAGCATTCCCTACAAGTTAGCCCAAACCTGAAACAGGGAGTCGCCTGTGGTTTCTGTCTGTTGTACTTCAATAGGAAGTTTACTCTGTTCCCATATGGCTATCAAGTATGGAGAACAGAACTTGAAACATGCCTTACTGTGAGGTGTTATTTGCATTTTACACACATCAGTGCAAGACATCAAGTCATGAAGCTTCTTGGCTGTCAGGTGGTGCTGTGGAATTTTGTTGAAGGCTCTAGTTGAGCCCCTTGCTGTAATACAAAGGTTTTAACTACTGTAAACGAGGCATGAGAAAAAGCTGTGTGTGAAGCAAGAACTGGAAAAAGGGAAGGTGAGGGAAAAGAGTGCCCTTTAAAACAATTAAATTGTTAAGTCTTTCTGCTAATATGCTCCGCTGCTAGATATGAACCGATGTCTGTCTACTTGTCATAGCTGGCTGGGTCCACAAGATTGTAAGATAATTTTAATGCCTATTAAAACCTGATTAAGATCAGCAACTTGCAATAAGCAGTGATAAGAGACATAATGAAGGCAGGAGGTTAGCTCTGTTTAATATAGAACAGTTACATCTAGCCTTGAAATCAGCAAACACACTCTGGGCACAAGATGCCAGGAGCTAACCCCTGGCTAGTGCTGCTTTGAGTAGGAGTGGGAGGCAGAAAGTGCCCTATGTGAACATGAAAATGAAATTAAATCAAAGAGTGAATGAAGCAGCTGCAGGTTGCATGCTTGGTTCTCTCCCAGTCACCTCACCTTCCAGATATATGCATTGCAGTCACTTGAGCCACTGACTAGGAACTGGTCATCTGGGCTGATGCTGGATTTGATGTAAAAGGTTGAATTCTGGTGCCCACTAAAAACAGCCACTGTGAAAAGAAAAAAAAACAAAACAACCCAATGGAAGTACAGCTGTGAAGTCAGTTGTGCAAGAGAGGCCAATCTTACAGGCTTTTCCTGCCTAGCTACATATCCTCTAGAGAAAGTGGTTGCACTGCTCCCTTGCTCTGGGGCTTCAGCTCCAGTGGCAGAAAGATTTTATTATTCAGCTGGAAACTTTCAGGCTTCCCAAACAAAGCAACAGCTCTCTCCACAGCATTAGAAAGTGGTAGCAGTTTCCTTAGAGCTTTAACCTTGACCTATATCATAAGTAGGCCAAGAAATCACCTGGGTTGATCCACTACTCTCGTTAGGGTTCCTTGTCTCTTCTTCCCACAGCTGCCATTACCAGCCCTGCTGCATTAGCAAGGACAGATGCACAGAAATCATAGTGGGGGTTCTTCCACCCTGGCAGCAACAGAAGTACTTGTTGCTTCATCCTCCTGCTGCCAGCATCTAAATTTCATCAACAAAACCTGCACTGTGTCAGCCACACTCACTGTCTGCCTCTGTGTGAAGCCTCAGTGGTGTCTGCTAAAGCCTTGAAAGCATTGCCATGAATGGTGCTGTCCCCACTACTGCAAGGACCTAAAGAGCCAACAGCCAGCACTAGAACTCAGCATGGGGCTAGAGCACTCGGTCACATGTCCTGTCCTCTCATTGGGGCAGAAAGAGCCAATTTCCTGATGCAGCACCAGGCAGAGCTGGCACCCTCTCTGCCAGCCCTGTTTTAATAGCTGTTTTGGCAAGAGAGCCAACCCACAGACCAGAGGACACATGGCTGCCTTTGTCAGTCTTTCAAAAGTTGCAAACTCCAAAATATACCTTAAATTTTACCCACAGCTGTGTCAGCACAGCAGGTAGCGGACAGCAAGCCCATTCCTAAGCCAGACCTACCAGCAAGTCCACCCTGAGCATTTCCTCACATCCTCCCTGCAAACTAAAGCTGCCTCAATACTTCTCAAGAGCCGTCGCAAGCTGGCGAGTGAGCAGAGATGCACCGACACACGGGCAGCTGCTGCCCTCTGCGGGAGCTGCGGCGCTCTTAGAAGCTGCACAAGTTTCATGCAGCTGGATGAATCCAGGCTACTTGCCAGGTTTTATCAGCTGCTCACAAAAGACAAGAGCTCCATGAGGGGGCTGAGGATGGGATGTCCTGTGCTGTGGAGAGTGTCCA
Source organism: Semnornis frantzii (assembly GCA_013399775.1). Lineage (NCBI taxonomy): Eukaryota > Metazoa > Chordata > Aves > Piciformes > Ramphastidae > Semnornis > Semnornis frantzii. The sequence goes on along the minus strand of VWYK01113769.1, from coordinate 13,592 downwards.
CTCCTGCCGGGGAGACAGGCTGGTGAACATATCTCCACAGCTCAGCAGTAGCACCCAGTGTTAACCTCAACAACTGACCTACTAATATTTGCTGCTTCTCAACTCTGGACATGTTCCCACCCACCAGACTGCCTTGCTGAAGTGCAGACAGAAGGATGGGTTGTTCATTTAATTTCAATTAACTGAGAGACTGAGAAAATTTGGCAATGGGAACTAAACCATGTTTCTGTCTGGAATGCATCTAACAAGTTTTGCCACTTTCTGAGAAGCAGCTTAGTGCACCAAAGGCTGTGGGTCATCTTGTCAATGTAGAGATCATAGATGTTCAAGCTGAAGCATCTCCACAATATGCTAGGGATGCTTTCTCCCATGAACTTACAGTAGAATCCAAACTTAAAGTAAGTGCAACACACCAGGTGATCACTTTACATTGATTCATATCTGGGCTTGAAGAAAAATCAGTGACTGTCAGTAAGCAAAAGATTTAAACTTGCTTCAGGTGGGAAGCAGCTAGATACCAGCCATTCCTCACCAGGTATCTAGAATCAACATGCAGACTATCGTTAGACTCTGTCTGGGTGAACCAGAAACTGCACCAAGTTTTTGTGCTATTTGTAATGTGGATGGTTTAACACGAACTGTTCACAGCCCTTCTCACAAGTGCCTTCTCTTCTGAGTAGGTTTAGACATAAAAGCACAGAACAGGTTTCCTAAGCTTTTGAATTGGTCTCTGTCTGAGTCACAGAGAGAAACTCATCTCTCCAAGCTCTGTAGTGTCTATTTTTGGCAGCTATTTCCACAGATACAGTGCTTACCTGGAGCAGTCTTTAAACTTGTCATACTGAACATATAGATACTGTCATCAGTGCAGTTAGCAAATAAATTAGTGCTCGTGGAATCCAAAACCAGGCTAGAATACCCTGCAGATAAAGAGAGATATAATTGCACAAAGATATTTTGGCATTCTCAAAGAAGTTCCTGGAGAGGGAAATTTGGAAAGGATCTCTATCACTTATGAGATCGTCACTGGAAAGTTCTTTTGACAGAGCGTGTGCAGGAGAATAAAAATTCCTAGAATAACATTCCTAGAATTTCATGAGTATTCAAGGTGATATTTAGAAAGAAACATCAACTCCAGAGCAGGCAAGAGATTTATTTTACAGTTTCAAATGGATAGAAAGAACAACTGTAGAAGCAGAGACTAAAAACAAAGAAACTTCATGCTTTGGTAGAATAAGCAATCCTCTGATTTACCAGTGATCAGAAAAATCTTTCCCTATAAGCAATTTATTTCAACAATCAGCTCCTCCAGGATTTCCCTCATGTTCTTGACACTAACCATACCATATAATTAGTTGATTAGATGAGTCATCAGGAATTACTGTGCTGCATTGTAAGGTGTTGAGATACAAATAAGTACAAAGCAGCATGAGTGACCTGTACTAGTGGAAAGTGTACCTGCCTATGGCAGGGGGTTGGAACTAGATTATCCTTGAGGTCCCTTCCAACCTTATCATTCTATGAACAAGAGTCCTGTTGTTTTTGATAAGAAGCAGCTTAAAGTATTGCTCAGCTCTGGAAGGTGACAACATAAAACCCCAGTCTAGTCTGCTGTCTTTGCAAGATATAACATGCTCATGCATCAAAATGACTAGCTAAACTCTACCTCAAGAGCTCCATCATTCTCATCTCCATTTCTGAAACTGCACTGCTGAACCTTATGCAATCAATTTAGTGCATTGATACAAAAGTAGGACATTTTCTCTCTTCAACCAAAATTACATATTGGCAAGCAAAATACCCTGCTGAGCTTATCAGTCTGATCAACAGCACAGAGTGTAAGAGATTGCACTGTCAGTACTTCTTAAATTCCCTTTACACTTTTCATCCTCCAGTGTTGCCCTTGTACAAATGCATCCTCCAATAACTTACCAAGCTTGCGGGTACTGGTCCCAGGGTAGCAAAAAGACTTGCAGGGCACTGGGTCCTGACGATAAGCAGCGTAGTTCTTGCGCAAGTCCCAGACTTTAATCACACTGAAATGGAAAAGCACAAGTGTCTTCAACTTCTAGATTTCCTTTGTGCTGCTGGTAGAGCCTTCCAGGAGCACAGGAAGGCAGGCTGATTGTTACTGAGGAGTGTCTGGTGCTAAGGAGCACAACTGAGCAGAATTAGAGCTGAGTGTTGAAAGCAAAACAATTGCTCTGCAGGGTATGGATGAGGGAGCAGCACTGTTCTCTGTATCTAACACAAGTTAAAATAAGAGCCTGCAAGTCAACCCTCTTCAACCAGTAAAAGAAAATACAAGGATGAGGACAGGCTGAGAGTTGGGGCTCTGCAGCCTGAAGAAGAGAAGGAGGAGACCTTCCAGGAGACCTTAGAGTAGCCTTCCAATATCTGAAGGGGGCCTACAGGAAGGCTGGGGAGGGACTATTGACAAGGTCTTGCAATGACAGAACAAGGGGCAATGGGTTTGAACCGTCAGAGGGAAGATTGAAACTGGATGTTAGGAAGAAGTTGTTTGCAGTGAGGATGGTGAGACACTGGCACAGGTTGCCCAGGGAGGTTGTGGCTGCTCCCCCCCTGGAGGTGTTCAAGGCCAGGTTGGAGGAGGCCTTGAGTGACCTGTACTAGTGGGAGGGGTCCCTGCCTATGGCAGGGGGGTGGAACTAGATGATCCTTGAGGTCCCTTCCAGCCTTACCATTCAGTGATTCTATGATATTCTTGACTTAAAAAGTGAAGTCCTTTTTTATCTTACTCTCTAGAAACAAGTCTCTCTCATGAGTCACAGGCAGGAAAGTCAATGTTACCTGCCTCAGAAAGGCTCTGGCCACATGGAGCCTGCAAAGAATTGACGACTGGGAGTGCAATTCTCCATGCTAATCAATGAGGCAGTTTGCTCAAGCTCCAAAATGCTGCAATGGATCTGGCACCCAAAAGAACACATCTTTTATAACTCAAGGCAACATTTTCTCAAGCATGCCTACACATATCCAGGCACCAACTATGCACCTGAATTCCAAAACAGCTCACTAACAATAGTCTATGTTTGGTCCCACAGATCCATGAGAACAGAGAGATAAGAGCTGCCCTCGTTCTGCCACACAGCTAGGGCCACTAAAATGATCATTTACTGCATATGCATGATTTGTCCCAGTGCTGCAACATGCAGTAAGGAAGAAAAGTGGCATTCAGCTTTGTCAGTTCAAGCTGGCTGTGTAGATCTGCTGGTTCTGCCTAATAGTAACTCTAGCCTGATGGTAACTCTGGGCCATTGAGTGATCATAGAAGAAAAAAATCTCCCAATCTTTTTGTGCAAATAATACACAGAAGAGACAAAAAGCAGGCATCCTCTCTCCTTACCCATCAACAGCTCCTGCAGAGATAAGAGTATGTTCATCCTGAAGCAGCACCACAGTTACACTCTGCTGGAAATCCTTAAAAAGGATAGAAAAAAAAACCAAAACCAAAACAAACCACAACAAAACAAAACAAAACATAAACTATTACTTTCAAGTTCAGCAAGATCATGATGCTTAGTTCAGCACCAAGTGAATGTCAAGAAAACCTTCTCCTAGCCAGGCAGGAGAAATTGGAAATAACAGAGGCCATTTAAGACACAACAATCCTTCAAACACTCCCACCAGTGAAAATGCTGCTGAGCACAAAGCATTTGGGCAGCAGTTCAATGTTATACCTTTCAGAGAGCTGCCTTCATTACGAGGTTTAATAGATTAAATACAACCCAGTCTTATCCCAGTGAGGCAGTAATTTGTGTGGTCAAACTAGCGTGAATAAAAAGAAAGGGAAAAAAATTACAAGCCTTCCTATTTTCCTCCTGAAAAAAGGAATGCTGGCCATGTATTTTCACATGGTATTTACACAAAGATTACCTTAATGGCATAAGGATTGTTAGACAACTAAGCAATGTCTAAAATGAGCCATAGTGAGTGACCAAAAACTTGCCTCTGCAAAGATAAATGGAAGCAATTTATCACATTCAAGGCAATTATTTAGCTTTCTTATGATAATTACTTAGGAAGACAGTAACATTGTACTCAGAAGAGAGGCCTACATTTCTTTTGTACCCTAGATACCTACCACCAAAGGAGCAAGTCCTCTTAGGTTTTGCCTCCTCTTCTTTGGTTTGGAAGGAGTGTGTTTGTCAACCACATTGTGTGCTCCACTGATTTGATTCACCTGCCTATAAAATCCATCTGAAAGAAGTAAAGACATCTCGATTAATAATTTCTACGCAGTTTTGCTATCACCTTAATAAAACAGGTATTGGCTTGGAATAAGTCCTACAAAGTAGCTAAGACTAACCTCTAAAATCACCAATGTATTGTGAAAACAAAAATTGTTAGTTACATATGAAACTGGTGAGAACAGAGCAGAAGACAGGAGCAAAAAATCAGAGGTAAAGGTATCACAGACTTTGGTCAAGGCAGGCTGCCTTTGCAAACCAGTAGCTTTTGATCTGGTCTTCATGATGCATCCTGGCCTGTAGCATTCATCCCATCTCATCCTGAACAGAACAACACTCACAGGAGTGTTTCCAGTGCTTTTCTGCTCTATTTTATAATGTTCTATTTAGCCTTATGTCTGCTGCTTCTCACTTTATGAAAGTTACTGCTTTCACTTGAGTAAAACCACTTTTCTACTTTTTTTTTCCCCTATGCCTTCTACTTCAATCACATGGAGCCTTGCTTTTCCCCCACTTGCCAGTTTGAAGAGCTAGGGAATTTGGGGCAGATGCAAGAATGAGACAAGTGCTGGCAGCACAGGCCAAGAAACTGCTGGGACATAGTTAAGGAACTGGGAACAGGCATAAAAGCATGAACTGACTAGGGGAGGAAAAGCTCCAGGAAACAGAAGAGGAAGAGCAGAATGAGTTCACCCTGCATTTAGTAGGCATTCTCACAGCATTTTCAGTTGCTCCTAGAACTCACAAACTCTGTTGCTCTTGCACTTCCTGCCTGCCTTCCTACTCTGGCAGAAGCTTTCCCAGTTTTGCTTCATCTGTTGGGATGGCTCTGGCCTAAGCACTCTCACTCAGCCCATATGTCTTTGTGCTGTCTCACACTGGGGTGTATTTTGACCTCCTTATCTGCTTACCAGTACCTAGGATATTATCAGGCCACCATGTATATCATACTGCAAATACTGTGTACAGTTCTGGAGCCCCCAGCACAGGAAGGACATGGAACTGTTGGAGAGGGTCCAGAGGAGGGCCACAAAGATGCTGAGCTCTCCTATGAGGACAGGCTGTAAGAGTTAGGGCTCTGCAGCCTGGAGAAGGGAAGGAGGAGACCTTCCAGGAGACCTTAGAGTAGCCTTCCAGGATCTGAAAGAGGCCTACAGGAAGGCTGGGGAGGGACTGTTAACAAGGTCTTGTAATGACAGGACAAGGGGTAATGGGTTTAAACTGGCAGAGAGGAGATTTAAGCTGGATGTTAGGAGGAAGTTGTTTGCAGTGAGGGTGGTGAGACACTGGCACAGGTTGCCCAGGGAGGTTGTGGCTGCTCCCCCCCTGGAGGTGTTCAAGGCCAGGTTGGAGGAGGCCTTGAGTGACCTGTACTAGTGGGAGGTGTCCCTGCCTATGGCAGGGGGTTGGAACTAGATGATCCTTGAGGTCCCTTCCAGCCTTACCATTCTATGATTCTATAATCTGAGACTGTTATAAAGTGGAAAAGTGTTTTTTACATAGAATACCTATCTCATCCTTTTCCTGAAGTAAAGCAGTAGGCTGTTATCTGACAATCCTCCTCTTGTGTTGCCTGTATCTCAGTCAAAAGCACTGGCCCATCAAGTACATCTGAGTACTGTTTTTACCCAAGATATCAAGTTTTCTGATATCTTGCTGAATGTTCAGTTACCTTTCTTGTTGCATCTGGTATCCCAAACCATGATGTTTCCATCTCTGCCTCCAGTACAGAAGACAGCTGACAAAGGAAAAAAGTGCCATTAGCTTCTGAAAGTGTTAATTTAATTACTTGAATGCAGTGCAACACTATCTGTGTTCCTCTGGCTCTCCTGCCTGTGCTGGTTTGAGGCTAACTGGAATATTTTAATGAGAGAAATTAGATCATTGGTTGTGAAAAGAAAATAATGTAATTTATATTATTCATTGGCTTGCTGAGAGGCATAAAAAGCCAAAACATAAACAATTTTTCCTCACTCTGTCCTGGGTTGGCCTATTAATTTCTCCTTCAATCTGCTCTAATATCTCTCCTCTAATCTCGGCTAATGACTAACAAGCTTTGCTGGCTTTTGTTTTTCTTTGCCTGTCTGAGAAAGTAGAGGGACAAAGAGGGGAGTAGCTTTGAGCCCTTCTGGGTGGTTTTGTTTGTCCAGAGGGAGTTTGACTTTCTGTATTATTTCTAATTGGTTTATATACTAGTCAATACTTGTAAATATCTTGTGTAAATTTTGCCATGCTGTATATGTAGCTTCATCTTACTTCCAAGCCATCTGAGCTAGTCTGGTAAATTTCAATAGTGTGTTGTGGGGCAAGTTCCTAACCCACCGCAGTGCTTCAGCACATGGGATGCTAGTCCTGGAAATACAAAAATCAGGCCATTGTTCTGTCAAGCTTTTCGACCCATTTCCTTACCCTTCCGATTTTCTTTTTACAACTACTCTTTTTTAAAAACTACTCTCAGAGTATTTAGACACCTATGTATGGAGTAGGTATCAAATTGCCTAAGATCAGAAATGTGCAGATATTAGCATCATATCACTGCGAAGTTCCAACAAATTAGTTTTGCTTCACTGGGTGGGTCACTGCTCAGTTGGCCTGTGGTATTTGTAACTGTCAGTTTCCAAAGCTGCTTTTTAGCCCTGAAAGTACTGATGTGCCAGGGGAGAAAGAAGAATGAAAAGCCAGACAACACAAATATCACCATTTACCTTTCTCAAATCTAGAAAAGGCAACTGACTTGAGGCTACACTGGTGACCTTTGCATATGCCAAGAAGCTCACCAGCTCTCACATCCCACACCTTGGCTGTCTGATCTCCTGATGCAGTGACCTTCAGAGGAAAAAAGTAAAAAGCTTTAGCCATTTTCTGCACACAGTTGCTAAAGCATTAAAGATAAAGTTAGCAAAAAAATGCTTACAATCTTGTGTTCCCCTGGTACCCAGGCAAGGTCAAACACAGCATTTGAGTGAGCCTGCCATTCTAGCAAGAAAACATAAGACAAGTTTAGTTCAGTGCATTGCAGTATGATGTTTTGCAAAAGACTAAAGAATATCAGACACTGAAAGCAGAATACTTGCACTCTGCTTGCCTTATGTATAAAAAACAACCCAGAACAATTCACCTGCTACTGCTGTTGTAAGAGCACACTGCTTTTTTGTAAAGACTCAGTGAAGTATAAGAAAGGATCTAAGTACTGCCTCATGTGCATATCTAGAAAAAGCTGTCTCTGAATCCAATGCATCAGGTACTTGTCATGTGAAATGCATATCAGATTCTGTATAACATTTACCTTTGAAGATGAGTTTGCTGGTAGTTTGAGCTTCAGTATCATACAGTCTAACAAATCCTTCTTCATTTGCAACTGCTAGTACATGCTCCAAATTTGGGGCTGAGAAGAAATGGGGACATATTAATGTGTTACGTAGTTGGACCACAAACACTTTAAACAGGGTATGCAGCAAACAGATAGCTCTGCAATAAGCAGTATTTAAAGCAAATGTTCAAAATGCAGAAATCCTGGCATTATTTTAGATATTCCATTCAGGAACTGCTATATACGTGGTCAATCACATGGCTCCAGGAGCAAGTTTTGAGATAATGATCTCTTTCACCAGCTGTAAGAGTTCTCTAGTTATAGTTTTCTATATCTATGCAGCACTTTCTGTGGATCTGAGCTGGAAAAGCAGGAGGCTGCCTTGACAAAAACGAGAAGCTCATACCAAAACTACAGTACTGCAAATGAGAGATTTGCCCTAAAGATCCAGGAGTTTCCATGCTTACTTCGTTCATCGTGTATCTATCGGGGGAAATGCTACATGTAACAATCTAGGGACATACATCCACTTCTTCAGCTCCTGCGTGCTATTCCCCATCCTGTTGTATCTTTCATATACTGTGAACAAATCCCAGCTTTTCGACTGTGTAGCCTAGCACTGTTACCAAGAGAACATGCCTTGAAACAGACACAGCTGAAACAAAGAGACACTAAAAGAAGCGCTTCGGAATTGTTTCTTCAAGGGAATGTTTCCCACCACTGCATCAAGGAGCACCACGATCCAAATTATATTGCATCTAGGTGCAAGTAGACTATTACCAGGTCACTTTAAAATAAGAAACTCTGAAACCAAATCACGGAATGGTTTGGAAGGGACCTTAAAGATAGATCATCTAATCCCATTGTCTCTGGACATGAGCCTCAGTCCATGGGACACCTTCCACTAGACCAGGTTGCTCCAAGCCCCATCCAACCTGGCCTTGGACACTTTCAGGGAAGGAGCATCCACAACTTCTCTGGACAATCTGTTCCAGTGGCTCACCTATGACATACGAGACACATCTAAACAAAAACAAATCCCAAGCAAACCAAAAAGCTGACAGCAGTGCCTACAATTTGGTCCCTAAAAAGACCTTTCAGAGGGTGACTTTACCTGAAGAAAAGCTGCAGCCGAAAGGAGGGACTGGAGTTCCCGTTTCCCCGTAAGACAGGTGGTCATCTTCTTGGCTGCACTGGTAGCTATCTAAGAGGTACTGCAGGGCAAGCGGTGAGGACTTACCTAAAAAGAGACGGACAAACCGTGTCCGCACCAGACACCACAGACTCCAACGCGAGGAGCTCCGAGGCCGCCACAGCGGCTGCGATGGCAACGCGAGCAGCCCATTCCCGCCGTCGGAGGGAGTGCAACCCGGGGGCTCCGAGTTGCACTGCTAGGCTGCGGGCGGCCCCGGCTTACCCAGATGCGGTCCCGCTGCGCGGGGAAGCGGCGAGCGGCACGGCCGCGGTACTCACCGAGCGGCGCGCCCGAGGCGCGGCGGAGCAGCGCGCGGCACAGCATGGCCGAGAACAACCGGCGCGCGCGAACGCAGCTCCTGGCGCCAACTGCCGCCACGGCGGAACCCGCCAAACGCGCCTCGGCTCCTCATTGGGCAGCAGGCGACCGTCACGCCGCGCCCTCTCCCTCTGATTGGGTGACGGAGAGGAGCAGGGCCTCCAGACCACACCCGCCCGGCGGCAGCTTACCGCGCGGCAGCCGCCGCGAGTGGGGGTGTGTCCGGTGGGGCGGCTGTCCCGCGCGGTGAGCTGCCTAGGCATGGCGCCTGCGCATAAGTGGCGCGGAGCAGGGCGCAGCTGCCTCTTGGGCTGAAGCGGCGGCGTGGTTGCGCATGCGTGGCGGCCTGGTGTGTAGCTGGTCTGGGGCTTGCGGTGGTGGTGAGGGGTTCGGTATGGCCGGCAGCGCCAAGTCTTTTCTGGCCGATGCGGGCTACGGCGAGCAGGAATTGGATGCAAACTCCGCCCTGATGGAACTGGACAAAGGTGAGACTAGGCGGGTTCGGGCTTGCCGCCGACCCGGGGAGTGAGGCTGGGGCTGGTTTTGAAGCCTGCTCTCTGCCCACAGGAGTCGGTCCTGTCTCGTCCTTCGTTTTTAGCGTCTAAGAGCTTTACGAAGGGTGGGAGGCGGAGGAAGGGCCTGGTTGTGAAGGAGTCTTGTATCTGCAGCAGTTGCTATTGTCTCGTTTAGGCCTCAGATCTGGCAAGCTCGGGGAACAGTGCGAAGCCGTCGTTCGTTTTCCCAGGCTCTTCCAGAAATATCCTTTCCCTATTCTCATTAATTCAGCTTTCCTGAAGCTAGCTGATGTTTTCAGAGTAGGGTAAGTAGAAGCATCACTTCATTTCTGCCTAGTCCAATCTCTGCTTCGTTGTGGTGTGCTGTACCTCGGAGTGCAGTTGCATTGGAGCCTGGGTAATCATGGCGTTTTGCTGCTTGCCTGGTAATACCATCGTGGTATTGTCCCTTGTTGAAGACAAGTTCTACTTTACTGAAGTTTCCTTCCCCCATCATTAGTGGGTTTAAGTGGCTGTAGATAATCAATGACACTGCTCCTTTCTGTCCGTTCCAAGTACTCACCTACTGACTGATTTAAGCTCAGTCGTTCTGCTCCACAGGGATGTTAAAATTAATAGTATGGAGGTGAACGATCATATATGCAAATTCCACCTCTAGAAAACAAACATAAAAAAGCTTTTCTAAGTGTCTGATGTCTAAATGATTTACTTGCTAGAACTTGAGCTACTTTTTATGAAGTTCCCTGTTGCTGTTGTGGAATCTTCACTGTTGGCACCAGAAAATTCACTTACCTGGCAGTGGCAATTTGGCTTTTCTGTCTTGGTGCTGGACACACTCGCCTAGCAGGCACTTACTTATGCTCCTCGCTGGTATCCGCAGGTTGAGTCCTGGGCTGCAAGAGCAGCGTGGGCAGCAGGGCAAGGGAGGGGATTCTCCCCCTTTGCTCTGCTCTCCTCAGACCCCATCAGGAGTCCTGTGTGCAGTTCTGGAGCCCCCAGCACAGGAAGGACATGGAACTATTGGAGCCACTCCAGAGGAGGGCCATGAAGATGCTGAGAGGGCTGCAAGCAGCTCTGCTGTGAGGACAGGCTGAGAGAGTTGGGGCTCTGTAGCCTGGAGAAGAGAAGGCTTCCAGGAGGCCTTAGAGTAGCCTTGCAGTATCTTAAAGTGGCCTACAGGAAGGCTGGGGAGGGACTATTGAGAAGGTCTTGCAATGACAGGACAAGGGGCTATGGGTTTGAACTGTCAGAGGGAAGATTGTGACTGGATGATAGTAGGAAGTTGTTTGCAGTGAGGGTGGTGAGATACTGGCACAGGTTGCCCAGGGAGGCTGTGGCTGCTCTCTCCCCGGAGGTGTTCAAGGCTAGGTTGGAGGAGGCCTTGAGTGACCTGTACTAGTGGGAGGTGTCCTTGCCTATGGCAGGGGATTGGAACTAGATGATCTTTGGGGTCCCTTCCAACCTTACCATTTTATGATTCTATGAAATAGACCTAAATTTGACACTGCCTGTACTAATATTTTTTTAAGTGTTTTTGTTTTGTTGGGTTTTTTAAAACTATATCAGTCTACTTAAATAAACTGCATGGGCCTTCCCTTGTTCTAATTTGCTCTGCAAAGTGTTTTTAAATAATTTTATTTTTAAACTACTTGAACTTTTATTATAGAATAGCCTGGTAAAGAAATGTGTATCTTCTACTAGAAACAACTTCCTGAGGCTGTGTGTACTGAAAGTTACTCAGCAGAGTGAGAAGCACTTGGAGAAGATCCTGAATGTGGATGAGTTTGTCAAAAGAGTTTTCTCAGTAATTCACAGTAATGATCCAGTTGCTCGAGCTATTACACTTCGGTATGTATTGCATAAACAGCTCTAAGTAACGTCAGATCTCTAGCCAATTATCAGGGTGCTAATCTGCATTAACAAAATCTGCAACTAGCATGAATGAAAACTTACTGCAAGGTGTAAGAGGTGTCTTTGGTGAGGCACTGGAACAGGTTGCCCAGGGAGGTTGTGGCTGCTGCCTCCCTGGAGGTGTTCAAGGCCAGGTTGGAGGAGGCCTTGAGTGACCTGTACTAGTGGGAGGTGTCCCTGCCTATGGCAGGGGGTTGGAACTAGATGATCCTTGAGGTCCCTTCCAGCCTTACCATTCTATGATTCTGTGATTCTTTATATACTGCTCAAAGAGTTAAAAGCACAGGCATGTCTTTCTGATCATTGACCCTTATAGCCCATCCTGTTTAAAAACTAAGCTTATTAATCATTTATGATGATGAGAATTTTCCCTGTGGCTCCAGGCAAAACAATTTACAGTGTTGAAATTTCTGTGTACTCAAGAGGAAAAATGAACTTGCATGCATAACCCAGACAGCTGCAGTATGCAATGTGTCATATGGTGTTTATGATATATTTAGACTAGGACCAAAGGGAAAATGCTTCTTTGCTTCTCAGTAATTTTTGTTAACTTGAAACTAAAATTTATTTATGTAAACTTTGTTACACCTGTGCCTATTTTTCATTTATCCTTGTCCTGAAGTTGACCGCTTCTTAGTCTCTCCTCAGTTACTGACTTTTTGCAGGGCGTGTTATTGGAAAAGAGGGAATGGATTGAAGATTGAGGAAGGCAGATTTGGACTAGATATTAGCAAGATATTCTTTCCAGTACAGGTGGTGAGACATTGGAACAGGTTGCCCAGGGAGGTTATGGATGCATCTTTCCTGGAGGTATTCAAGGCCAGATTGGATGAGGCCTTCAGCAACCTGCTCTAACGAAGGGTATCCCTTCCAACCAAAACAATTCTGTATTTCTATGATTTTCTGATGTAATACAACACCACTAAATTTGTTACTGCTGAATTGTCTATCCACTTGTAGTGTGAGTTTGTTTCCTTAATAGATGTGGAAGAGCACATATATAAAACCAATCTTTATATGTAAATGAGACAACAGTGGACCTTTTACTTTTCTGTTGGATTTCATCTTGCTCATACTCATTGTTCTTCCTGATGTTGCTGTGATTTATTTCTATAGCATGTTGGGCAGCATGGCATCCATTATTCCAGAAAGGAAGAATGCACATCACAGTATTCGTCAGAGCTTGGATTCTCATGATAATGTGGAAGTTGAAGCTGCTATATTTGCTGCTGCCAACTTTTCTGCACAATCCAAGTAAGACATAGTTTCATGGCTCTTTTTCATATAGCAAAAAGTGGAAACTCCCTTGGCACTGGCATTCACAAACCTGAATATTTCCCTCTGTAGTGCTATGTTGCTTATAGTAAAACATTGTGTGCAATAAGAGCATTGTAAAGAAATCTTGAGGGCAAGTTTAACAGATTTTTTTTGTTGTTGTTGTTCTAAATGGAAAGCTCAATAATATGGGAATACAAAGTGGGATAGAAGCTTTGAGGAATGTTACACAGAAATACTTGGGAACAAAAGGCAGTGCTGCTTGTTCCTTCAACACATTTGTGCAGAGGTTCTAAAGCAACTTAGGTCTCAGCAAGCACTCTCTTTTGAGGCGTTTGGTAGTTCACTTGCCTTTTCTGAAAAATTGTTTATTTTTTATTTCACTCAGTACTTTTTTTCTATAGGGATTTTGCTGCTGGAATATGTAATAAAATCAGTGAGATGATTCAAGGTACGTATGTATATTGAATGAAAAAGGAAAAGCTCTAATTAATCTGAGATTTTTTTTTTCTTTGTTATCCATATGTGAATACCAGATAGAATGCTGTTGCCCTCATCCTCAAATGATTCCAATTTTTAAACTAGCTGACCAGTCATGTAATGTCTGTTTCTTGTGTCCTCTTAGAAATCTTAAGTTCTCAAAACATTTTTGGTAAAGACTGAATAAACTTACATAGACCATCACAGGTTGCTTCAGATGAGTCTGTGTGTTACCTGCAATGAAGCAAGGAGCAACTTTCTCAAAGAACCATGAAAGTGCTTGACACTGCTCTAATTATGCTGCTAACTAGTAGATGAATGAGTAGATGAGCTAATGCCAGTGTCTGCACAATCTGTATTGGGTTGGTGAAAAGCTCAAC